>JXHJ01006340.1:7391-30463 GCA_001014935.1 Liriomyza trifolii | reverse complement strand
TCTACTGCCCAGAGACTACACTCTGGGAACATCGAGGCTCTAAAGCCTAAAGGAAATATGCAGAGATTCATAAGCCATGCTGATATTGTAAATTATTGTTATTCTCGTGAGTGAGATTTCAATAAGTAATCAAATCTCATACTTAATGGGTCCAGTGTTCTTCGAAAACAATTTCGAAATGTTGAATTCAGATGTGTTTTAATTACATGAGGGAATTATTCATGTTAAACCCCTTTTTTTTTATTTTTGACATAAAGTACATATAAGGATTTTATGTTTTTGCCTACAGTCGACATGACCTTCGTTCGGACACTTCTATTATGATGTACAGCATTAAATCTAGACATTAGTTCATGGTTTGTTGGAAATTAGTTCATGTAATGCCAAAATTATTACATTTAAGACTTTGTAAGCTTGAAGTACTAGGATTTTAAAATTTTTCAGCAATTTAATTGTTTTTCGTTTATGACTGAAATATGAATAAATTTTGAAATATTCATAAATTACAAATTTTAACAATGTACCTAGTGAATTCAAGAAGATTGTCTCTATGCAGTCTTTGAAGGCCAAGGGGCAAAACAGAAGGAAGAAACAAAAATATTTTCATAGAGAATTCTTAATGTTACAATTAAGTAAGTCTTATTAATATTTTTAATTAGATATCTCTCAATTTTCATACAAAGTAAATAAGAAAAGCATATTGAAAAATTTAATAAGAAAATTCTTATTGGATTATGTCATTATTGGGAGATATCTCATTAAAAACACTTATAAGTTTTTCTTATTATCATTGTATGAAAATTGCGAGATGTTTCTTTGAAAAAATTTATAAGATTTTCTTATTCGAAGCAATAGGACATTCCTAGTGAGTAAAAATTATGGAGATATCTCTATGCGTTTGTTCCATTTTGTTAGGTACATTTCCCTGTGTATAGGTAATTTATTTTACTACTCCCCCCCTCTCCCCTGCAATATTCCTTAAAAATTGCTCCTGTTTTTAAGCCTTTTTTTTATTTACTTATTTTCTAAATCTCTACTAATCATTTGTCTTTTTGCATTGAAAAAAAATGAGATTTTTCTCTGTGTATGTATTTTAAAGTTCAAATGATATAAGGATAATATTTGTCGATTACACAAAACGAAAAAATTTTAACAACAACAATAAGAAAGTTTATAAACGATAAAACGTTGCCATCATCATTTTATATGTATACATACATACATACATACATATGTATACAAAAAAGGAATCGAGGATAATATTATAAAAATAATGAAAAACATTTATTATGATTTTTTATTCAAACAAAACAATATAATGACGTCAGTGGTGTGTGTGAATACCGGTACTCGGTTGAATGGCGGTCAGCCCACTTACACGCGTACGTACTCAGCATAAACTTATTAGAAGAACTTCAACCCCTAAATGAATCAGTCCTTCTCAACAGAATTCTCAAACAACAAAAACTGCAAGAATAATCTTTCATAAACCTTTGAGACAAACAGTTGCCCAGCTGGCGTCATATCATCTATTTCCAGTCATATGGCAATACCATTCTCAGTATTAGAATAACAATAATTTCTATTCTAGCAAATATGAGATATTTAAACATTCTACGAAGAGTAAAAATAACAGTTATTCTTTGCAACAGCGGTAACAACAGGGGGTTGAAAATTTTCAACTTGAATATACAGTGCTTTATTTACTACTTTTACAACTTAGTGGTGGACTCGAGGCAGGCGAAAATATTGAACCAAATGTTTGAGGAGAGCATTAAATCAAGGTATTGACAGTGCTTAAATTTGTCGAAAACTAGAAAATGACGATTTTTGTGCATAGACAGAATACAGGTTTTTTGCTACGAACAAAGAATGTTTCGCAGAGTTGCCTCTGACTCCGTATCAACTACCAAATATTGAGGTAGCCTCAATAGTTAAACGTAGGATACTTCGAATAGAAAAATCGTTAAAGATATAGCTTTCTTAAATGCAATGGAATATTATTTTTGATTTTAGAACATTTTCTATTTTATGTAACTCTATTGAACTGGAATTGAAAAAGTAAAACCTCGGCAAAAAAGCTTAAAAATAGGAAATACATTATGAAAAAATTCCACTAACAACGGTGCTTCTCCAATCGGGAAATTTTGATAATTTTAATTCTTATGTGCAGAGAGAAAAAAAAGGGCTAAGAAATAGGAAATTTGCTAAAAATGAGCCAAATTGTCGGTTTTGTTTGGCTTTTTTCATTGTTTTTCTTTTTATCTTTCTACATTTCTACATTTAAATTTTATCGATTGGACGCTTGGTTCAAAAGTTAAAGCGTTTGTAGTGGTAAAATTTTGACCGTTTTTCTGGCTATTTTGGACTGAGTCTGTGGGCGCACTAAAAGTGGGAGGGGCATAAAATTGGACACAAAAAATATCTACATAAGATCATCTTTCATTTAAGACCTTGATCGATCTTATACGACCAGTGAATCATATTGAAATTTGCGTTACGAAAAATTCATTTTTTAGCAGTTTGAATTTTTGTAATTTACTACTCTACCCGAAGTGATAGCTGATGAAAGAAGGACTCAAGTAATATCTCAAAAAATATTTTTAATTACTCGAAGCTATTGACTCCCATTCAACGGAGAGTCAACGCAACAAAAGGTGACTGCTTTCTTATCTTATCGTGTTTTGAATGACATTTACGTTGTCTATGGCAGAAACTAGTGGTGACTCCAAAATAATCGACGATAGTTCGAATAGTCATCAACGACTTTTGCTGCTGGGCTGCACCGTTTTCAACACAAAGTGAGGGAAGTGACAGAACAAATACATTTGATTTCCTCATAATTTCAATTTCTCTCTGATTTTTTTCTCTTTTGCTCAAATTAATCATACTCTTCTTCTTCAAACATTAAAAGAAGCAAAAACAAAAGACTTATAAGACAATACATTTTGCACGAACTGAACAAATTCCTGATTCAAGAGAAGTAATTAATCATCACTGTAATCCGACAAAAATCAAAAAGAATTGATAACGATTTTTAGTGTTGGTCTGACAGTCTATAAAAGACTTGTCGAATTAAACCAAACCTTGTAGGTTTTTGACAAAAATAAAGCAAAAGCTAGCGTTGCCAGTACGTCACTTTCTACTTTTTTAAATTTTGACGGAAAAAAATTGTCTGTAAGGCAACTCTTTATCAACTTGTTGCCAAATTTCACAATGACTTTTTTTTTTATTTCAGTGTTAAATTAATAGAACAACTCGACGTTCGCTATGGTTTATAGAAATCGTATTGTGTTTCGTTTATTTGCGAAATGAAATACAGTCGACGATATACTCACGTTCCACCCTGACAACGTGCTCAAAGCAAGTGACATAAGTGCAAGTTTGTACTGAAACGCCTTTAGAAAAATCTTTTATTTGTTTGACGTGCGTCTTTTCTGTCTGGTTATATATTCTGTGCTATTAATCTATAGTAGTAAAAAATATATTAATGCACTCAGACATCACTCAGTTTTGAGAACACAATAGATTTTCCAAGAATTTTCAAATGACATTTCAACAAACAATTTAGAACGATTAAAAACTGAGAAGTCAAAAACAATGAAAAATTATTATTAGTCTTTTATGGGCACTTTTTCAATGGCTAATTAAAGTTGATCTCAAGTTGAACAACGGATTTCATGTTTGATTAACGTTACAGAACAAAATCCACCGGTTTATTGTTGGTTACTGAAACAATGTTTAACCAACCACTGAAAAAGTGCCTCTTAATGATTCTCTTAAGAATGAATTATAAAACAGAAGCTTATATTCTCCCTAATTTATGCAAGTAAGAAAGCTTTCAAAGTGGTCATTGATAGTTTGGTTTATTCTACTAATTTTTGGTCATTAATGCAGGCATGGGAAATGCATCAGCAATTTAAGTATGTATGTATGTATATACATATGTGTCGTTTTGTCGTCTTTACCGCTAATCAACAGCTGGCCTTATTCACTTTTGTGTTTTATATGCAAATACATGTAAGTCTGTAGTATGTTTTCTTTATGCACAATTCCTAAATCTTGTCTTAATGCAGGAAAAGAACATGAGGAACCAGCAGTTTTAGTCCGTTTCATACAAATGTACTGGCTGCAAGCATAATGGTAGGTACCAAAAAGGGCAACAAAAAAACATTACGTATGTATCATCAACATAATAGTGCAACCGGAAACTTAAAACCATGAACATGTAAATCAAGTTTATGCAATACCAGTAGGACTTTGTAAGGGCTTTGAAGCGAATAGGTAATGTACAAATTGTGTCTTTGACACCCTACAACTGGCCTTATATTTAACACAGCAATGTCCTAGCAAACTCAGGCCTGAGATTATCGCTGCTCATATCGTAGGAATACCACAGGCCTGAGATTTTCGCTGCTCATGTTATAGGAATACCTCAGGCCTGAGGTCTTCCCTACTTGTTTGAAAGGACTAATTCAGGATTCATTATAATCATTATATTTAAGTTAAGATAAAAATATGAGCAAATGTGAGCAATAAATTGTGCTCAATTGTTCATATATTATGCTCAATTGAGAACGTCTTTTTTTTTTGACATTTTTGTTATGAAATTTAATTTCGTTGCAAGTTTTAGTGCTAATTTTTCTGCGATACTGTAATGATAAATTGAGATTGCAATAATTTAAAAATTTATAATTTACTTGTGAGCTGATGAGGTTTGAACATGTGACCTGCTGAGTGTTAGTCCAATACGTTGTCAGCTAGTCCATATGCTGAACAAACTTTTCAACACGATTTTTTATATAAACAAACCAAATGTCGAAAAGGTGTTTGCGAATTGTAGCAGTGTGTTGCCTTTACTCAATGAGAATAAAAAAAAACAATCATTCGTTGCTTTTGCATAGACCTTACGTATTCGCTATGAAATGTAAGGTCTTGTGTGTTTGCACTTTACAAAGCCCTTACTGACTCGCTACCAAAAATAAGGCCATAATCGTTTGGCTAGTGGGATACTTTACTAAATTGGCAGCTGCGTATTGATATAACTTGAAAATTATTTTTTGACATTAGCACCGTTACCCTGATAAAATACTTACATACATAATGCCATGTGGTTAAAAAGAAGAAGAAAAAAACCTCAAGTTCATGATTGCCCAGGTAAAGGTAGTCAGGGTACACTCAACGAAAAAAAAACAATGGAAAAATATATAACAGAATAAATTTTTAAAGCATCATCAACATAATACTCAATACCAATGGTATAAAGGTAGTAACGTTAAATTAAAAAAGTGCGATTTATCCGCGCACTCCAAGGGTGACGTCACATCGAAGGGGAAAAGTGAATGAATGTCGTTTCAGTGTTCTTGTCGCTCATTAAATTACTAGTGAGAACATCCAAAAATATTCATTTTGACATTTTTTTGTGAGAGTTGTTTTTTTTTAAATTTTAATTTATATATTATAAAAAAAAATTATGATTGAAACTTATCTTTAAACTTTAAAATTACAAAAACTATTTTTCCCAAAAGGTTTATAAATTCGTATGATTAAAATTTTTTTTTACAAAATTGTTCAATAAAATATAATACTATGATAGTCAATTCATTAATAATACTGATCAAAATTTTCGTTAGTGCTAAATTTGGGTCTCTCTAATAATGACAATAGTTTTTTGTTTGTCATCGGATTTCTAGAGGGAAAACAAAATATCAAATTTTTTTTATTATTTTAGAAACAATAATATTACTTTTGAAATTTTAAATAGTTGAAATGTCTGTCGCAAAACGCTGTTTTACACTAATCAAAAAATCCGTGGAAAAAATGAGAAAATACACATATGTTTTGACTAAATGTAATTTGAGACAAGGTTGCTTCAATCTTCAAGATTTTTTTTTTTTTTTAAATGAAGCTAGAATTTTGCTATTTATTTAAAAAAATTTCAATTATACAAAAACTTTATTAAAAATGTTTGTTTTTTTTTATATTATTGTAGTTTTCATCCCAACTATGGAAGTCCTTATTAAAAATTACCTTCTTGCTCATCTCTATTTGCTTTGCTTACTCACCGACAATATGTATGTATGTATATTGGTACATGCTTTTGTTTTCTTGTTTCTCTAACTCTTTTATACACTTTTTTTCTTGCGCTTGTACGCATTTATGAATCAGTGTGGTTCACTTGATTTATTTTTATTTTCATTTTTTTTTTATACATTTATACATATTTCTTTCAGGTTTCCTTTTAAACTGTTAAGCTGCATCACCTGAACACCTTCGTCGGACTTTGGGTTCGTGATTGGTAAGGTATAGAGACAAATTAAAAAGCAATATAAAAAAACAAAAAACAAAGAGACGAAACACAAAGTTTTTAAGTTTAAGAATCAATATAAGTCAGCAACCGCAAACAGAAAGAACTATAGTTGCATGAACAAACAAAAACAGTGCCAAACGAGTTTTATAAATGGAAAAAAAGAGTACCTACAGCTCTGCATGTGCAAAACATAAGTAAAAATAAATCTCATGTTTCAAAGTTGAGAGAGTTGTACTTAAATTGATATATTCCTAATTGTTGTCAATATTGTATTCATCTTTTAAGCCACAAGAAAAGGGCATTTCTGAGATGAGCCCAAATCTAATTTAAGAGTTGATTACGATGAAACAAATACTCAAACATGCATTTCACATCCATGCATACATATGTATGTTTACTACTAGCTATCGTCAAGTACTTAGTGAATTTCAGAGGACTATTTACCTTAGAAAACTAGTTCCTTAGAAGTAGTTTTAAATCTAGTATTTCAAAATGATTTTTTTTCTAGTGGCTGCAAATGAAAGTGGAAGTGTTTGTTCAAGCGTAACTAAAGAAGTTGGTCTCTTAGAACATCGAGTAAAGAATAAGAAACAGTTTTAATATACTCTTTTAAAAACATACATATATAGATTAATTATTTGTTCTGAAAAATGTTAATTTATGGAGGAAAATTTTAATGATTCTCGGAAAAATTCGGCAAATTATTGCGAAAAAGTAACTTAAAGCGAAAGTGTAGAATTAATTAAAAAAAAAAAAATTCAAACTACAACTTGCAATGTGGAACTACAGTTAAACCTCGATAACTCGCAAAAATTGCCCAGTTCCCTTGATTAATTGACATTTTTGTGAAAAATCGATCGATCTACCCTTCATCTAGCCAATACAAGCTCAAGAAGTCATATGAACATCTCAAGTTGAAAGAGTGGCATCTTTTGTAATTTTTGCATATTTAGTCAAATAAGTATAAAATCAATCAAAAAGTGGACAATGTTTCTGATCGTATTTTTATGCTTTATAAAGCAGCTTGCAGGAAATCGATTTTCAGGAATAGTTCCGATCATTTTACCAGGAAAGTCATCAATTATAATTATCAGAGTAGCAGATCATTTTGCGAATCGTTGATCATACTGACTTTTGAAAGGAATTTACAAGTTTTATTGGTTTTTCCTTTAAATTTGCTTGAAACCATAGCGTACAAAGTAAGCGAAAGTTTCTTGACATATTTGTCTTCGGATGACTCATAGTTGGACCTACATACTTCAATAGTTTATAGTCGTTACCAGCAAGTTTGATATCAACTCAAATTAAGCTCGAACTGCTGTGTTCAAAAAAAGTTTTCTTCTTGATTTAAAAATTATTTCATTTCGAAGCTCTTCAAAATCATTACAGTAAGCCTTGCAACTTTGAATTGAATTATGACCAGTAACGAAAAAAATTACATGCATAGATACAAAATTCTTGAATAGAGGGCCGGATATTTATATGCGGATGGAAATGCAAATGCGAAGTTTATACGAAAATGATCGAATTTATATGAAAAATGAGTAAAATAATTATGTATCATGTGTTTAAATTTATTTATCAATTTTCATTCCAAACTCATATTTTATAATAAAAAAGCAAGCGAAAAAATAAATCAAATTAAATTATTTAAAAAATGCGCAGTTTTCCATGAGAATGTAGTTGTCATTTCGGAGGTTTTTTGATGCGAATAACCGCAACATCTCTTATATCGAATTCACTTAATTTTTTCATCGAAAATTCTAAAACAAGAATATTTTTATTATTTCATTTGAAAAGTTTCTTACTTCGACACGTCTGTTTTAGCAGTCAGAAACAAGTGATTTTTCGCCAATTTTGCAAATTCATTTTCAATGAATCGGTCATTTGCTTTGCTGGCAAAAATTGTTTGATTATGAGGAATCGCAATGCTGACTGTGTTACAATGCAGTAAGTCGTTACACAAAATATTTTGTAATTTTGATTTATAAAAATAATTTGTAACTTAGAAAAAAAAGGAGAGATTGCCTCAGATATGTTAATTAATATTAGCGTGCATTTCTTCATACAGAACTGCTATAAAATCTAAATACACACAGCAAAGTGTACCTAGTGAATTTAAGAAGATTGTCTTTATGCACTGTTTGTAGGAAAAAGGGGCGAACCGGAGCAAGAAACAAGGAAATTTTCATAGAGATTTCTTAATGTACCAATATGGTAAATCTTACAAATGTTTTCAAACAAAGTAAACGAAAAAAGCATATTGAAAATATTAATAAGAAAATTCTTAGTGGATTATGTCATTATTGGGAGATATCTTATTAAAAACATTTATAGGGTTTTCTTATTATCATTGTATGAAAATTGCGTGATGTCTCTTTGAAAAAATTTATAAGATTTACCCATTTGAAGCAATATGACATTCCTATTGAGTAAAAACTATAGAGTTATCTCTATGCGTTTGTTCCATTTTATTAGGTACATTTTACTGTGTATAGATAATTTTTTTTTTACTACTCCCCCACCCTCTCCCCTGCAATATTCCTCAAAATTCGTTTCTATTTTTAAGTCACTTTTTTTTATTCATTTATATCCTAAATATCTACTAATCATTTGTCTTTTTGCGTTGAAAGTCGTTATTATTTATGGAGAAAAATACAGTGTGTGAAGATATATTTTTTTTATTGAACTTGAGTACTTACCATACAACACCAAACGCTCCATAACCAATGGGTCGGTCTGGTTGCACATCCTGAGGCACAGCTGGCGCCTGATAGTAGGGTGCGGCAGCAGCTAAAATAGCACCTTGTGGTGCAGGCCCAGCAGCTCCACCTTGTACCAATGACATTGAAACGCTCATTGAAATACTTTGTGTTTAACAAACAACGTCAAGTTATTTATAAATTTAATGTTGATGATGTTGTTGTTGTTGCTGTTATTGTAAAGCGTTGTTGCTGTGGTTTCTTTAGTTCTTTATTCCTTAATATTGCTTTTCTAGTTATATGAGTTGGTTCTTCTTCTTTTCTTTTTGTGGGTGTTAGTGCATGTTTGTCCTCATATAATGACTGCTTGTTATGTTTGTCTATTTAGTTTGTTGTAATATTATTATTGCTTGACTCGATTAATGGCAGCGCATAACAGCAGAGAGTCGCAAATTTTCCTTTAAAGATGCATAACCATTTAGTTAGACAACAACATATAAATGCAGTCGTACAATTTCGGCACCATATCCATTTAGTATTTCCTTTTAATTGTTATTTTGTTTCTGCATTTGGAACATATTCCTCTCCCATGTGTGATGTTTTGTTGATATAAAGTTATTTCTTAATGAACTTTACTCTTCTTTCATACTTACAATTTCAAATTTTGTATTGTATTTGAACACGTTTTTCGATTAAAGGACATTTACTGCTGGCTGCGCTTGCGTATTTAGTGGCAGACATAGATTTGAATTGAATTTACACACATTTATACGTAAGATATACATTTTCCGTATACCGACAGAAATTTAATTACACAAAAACCTGCAAAACAAAAAAAATATGTAAAGTTATTTTAATTGATAGTACTTGAAAGCATAAAATCAATCTTATAAATTTAAAAGGGAAAAATGGTAATCTTTAAAGCAATCCAAAATTTAATTGAGAATTCGGTCGAATTAACCTGATTTTTTAGTCTATTTTACTACCTCTTTCTTTCAGTGTAAGACGAAGTTTTTTGCAATTTTGATAAAAAGTAAAAGGAAATTTTTAAAAAAAAAAATTATATTATACACGAGTTTTTTAAATCATCCATGAAACTTATTTTTTGTATTAAAGCATAGAGAAAGAATCATTCTTTCCCTATGATTAAAGGCATAAAAATATTTTTTTAATTATCCTTAAAACCGTAAATCGGGCACTCAGTACCCAAAGCGATTTTGTAGGCCGAATTTCGCATAAAATAATAAATTATATTTTTTAAAGCCTGTACTAAAAGCTACAATTAAAATAAACATTATTCAAATTTGCCCTTTTTTGACGAAGTTATAGGCAAAACATGCAACTAAACTCATTTCTGCAAATCTGTTTACTCAGTGAGCAGGTAGTTTTTTCATGTACAAAGCGTAGGTAACCTCCTAAATCATGTTTTTTATCTATGAGTTATGCATGATTTGCAATCAAATGCTTAAATTTCAATAAAAAAAGTCTAATTTTATGATAAAATGCAAAAAGATTCATGTTTTTATTTCTTTTCTTCGAATTACTACGATTTAAAAAAAAAACCGACGATTTTTGCGATTTCCCATAAGAAATCATTAAATCTCTTTAATACTTTGTTCAAAATCTGATAGTATCCCCCCCCCTCCTAGAATAAATAGGTCTATGACGTTGACAAATGGCCAAAATAATTTAATTTTGAATATTTAAAAAAAAATTAGCGAAATCGATTCAGCTGCTGTCAAGTTATGCACTTAACAAAATACTGAGAGAATCGTTTTTATGTTTTATATTGTATGAAACTCCTTTTTAAAATCTTATTTTTGAGAGCAAGATCATTGTGCAATTTTTTGGGTTTTCCTGTTCATTAAAGCAGGTAATAACATAAAACCTATTATGAACAATTTGGGGAAAAATTCTATTGTTTAATCTGAGAAACATATACACCGAGCACAATATCACATTTATATACAAAGGAATTTAGTTCCCAAAAAATCAATTTTCAATACCTGTTTTATATTTGAAAATTCTATAAAATCTTATCACTTGTTCATACAACGATAAGAGAGAAATGAAATGCAAAACAAAGGCAATCATTGTTGACGACTCAAGGCCTCAATATTATAACAACACAGTCTAAGGAACTTATAACAAGGGAGGGTACGTAAACTGTTGAAACAATTGGTGCTTTTTCGAACAGGACTAGTTTGTTTTTCTTTTTATAAATACATTTATACACTGATCGAGGTTTCGAGCATTTTGACATTAATGTGAGTTCATGGGATCTGATATAATTACACAAATTAGAGTTAAAATATCTTCAATTTGACGATATATATATTTAAAACTAGAACTTATAGTATCATGTTTCTCAATAGTCAATAGTCAGAATAACACTGAATGAACTTCTAAATCAAATTTTATATGCAGTTAGTGTGACAGCCGGAAAAGTCTGAGTCTGAGATAGGAAATTTAAAAGTTGAGTTGTTTTAAAGATATTAATAAAAATGTAAGGGGTTAATTTAAAATAAAAAGAGATCCCCATTGATTCTTGATGACTAAAAGTTTCATTTGGTCGGATGTTAAAATGGGGGCGGCTCATATGTAAAAGGGTGGGTGCTAACAATTGCAACAATCGTATCTACTCCGCTACAATATTGCGACTATTGATAGTGGCAAAATCAATATCTCAACTATCTAGCTATGTTGGTAACATTATCATTTATAGTATTAACAAGCAAAATGCATTTTTGATGTAATTTTACTTGAACCATTCTTCGTTTAATTAGATATAAATGAAACTGGTGCGATTTTGACATTTATTGCTTGCCTATTGCTTAACTCTAGAATTGGGAGAAATAAATCCTGACAGCGAGAATTTTAGGGAAACTTTTGTAAGGAATTTCTGTGGTTTAGTAATTTAACACAGTTTTTTTTTGGTATTGTTTTATTTAAAAAAAAAAAATTAAATTTTTTTTTTCTTTTGTAAGTAGTTTTGCGTAAAGAAGAAGAGGGAATAAAAAAAATCTCAGCAATTCTAGTATGATGTATATCGGAAATTACTAGGGAAAATGTCCACCTTTCGTTGTACCGCTAAGCAAAGTTCTAATGATAAGAATTAATCAAAAAAGAATTAAAATTAACGACTCTCCGCCCATTTTAGGATGAACTTCAATAAATTTTTCAAGTTCTAATTTTACGACAGATCGGTTCTTACAAGAGGCAAACAAAGATCATATTGCTGTAAAAGAAAGATTTGTAGACAAGACCTTATATTAGAGGTCAAAGCTCTTAAGTTCAAAGACCGATATGGTACGCTTTTCAAATCTGATTTCTTTTCTCACCGTCAATTGAAAAATCATATCATAATTTGAAATCTAATGCGAATTCTGTTAATTAAGTTCGGTCAAAATCAATAATTTGCTTACTGGGTCAAATGCTGCATTGCAATTCGCGGAAAAGTTAAGCGGATCCTTTTCCTAAATTTGATACTCCGATGGGTCCCATGGGCTGTATCCCACAATTCAAATTCCGGATTTTGATGACGTTCATAAGTTATAAGTGTTAAAATATACAAATTATAACTCTCGATCATGGTTCGTCCAATAGTAAGCTTTTAACTGATTTTGAAGTTACAACAGAGAAACCTTATTTCATGGATTCATCGCAAAAAATATTTGGCATTTTTGGGGAATAGGAGTACTAAGAGTGACCTTAAAACTTTGGACGGTGTTATCACTTTCAAAGTAATACAAAAATTATTCGAAATGGAGAGCTGTGGCACAACTAAAATAGATCAAAAATTTTCACAATCCCTCATAAATCCCAATACGTTTGAAAAGAAGAGGTGAAATTGGTAACCAAAATTCTTATATTTAGCAACAACGATCCATCTTTCGCTAACTTGAATCGGATATGGCAAGAATGAGAGCTGTTTAGGTGGTTCAGCTGAGCTCCAAAATCAACTGTGAAGAACTGATAGAAAATGGAGTAAAAATATCGTCTTTCTATTTTCCATCGTATATTGCTGAAACAGTTATTTCTAGTTTAAAAAGCGTATCAATAGAAAATTACCTAGCTTATATTTTAAAGTATGTTTCCTGTTTATCAGTTGTGTGGATCAAAAGATATTCATGCCAATCGCAAAAATAAGGGAAAAGGGAAAACATCACAAGTAATTTGTTTTTGTTACAACGATAAGTTACCGTTCCCTTTTCGTTTATAGTATATTGACGATTGGCATGATAAAGTTTGAATAGTTAATTTTGAAAATTTTTGTGGTCGTTTGAGAGCGAGAAAAGCCTTTAAAAAAGTGATCATAAAAAAACTACTGCCGACAGTTGCTGATAACTGCTTGAGTTGGCAAAAACTTATAACAACACACGAATAAACAAAAACAAATTTCCTCTTGAGTCTAGACACTGTCGCGTCATCTACTGTTCTCACACCTATACGTATCAGAACTGCCACCTGTTCAATTTTGTAAAAATTGTCCTCTCGTCCTTTAAATGGTAAAACTTGTTCTTCCTTGTGTGATTTTTTTTGGTTGATATTTTTGGACTATTTCGAGCTTGAGTCGACTTTTTAGAACATTTAGGAAGATTATCCATTTCGTAGTCCGAAAATGTTAATAAAATTCCAAAATAGCTCAAATTATAGTAAATTGAAAGTGAAGTTTCTGTTAAGTATGACTCGAAAACGTTCATTTTTTCGGGAAGAAATGGTACCCGGAGCCCAACTGCCTTTTAGCGAGTCATATTCGAGTCCCCTGTTTACCGGTTCAAGAGTCAAATTTAAACAATATCAAATTTTAAAAACACTTTTCAATCGTGGCCGTGACTTAAATTCGACCGTTTTCTAAAATTTATCAGATTTTGATTATAAGTACGATTTAGAAGATCGATCATCAAACAATCTCCTAAATGCTGACTAGGTGGTTTAAAATATATTTCAACAATTAAAAAACTTAAATGTGTATTGAGACAATCTAAAAAAGTTTATATAGTTAAACGTTTATAAATAATAAGAACAAGGTTTATGAAATGTGTTATGCATAAAAAACATTAATTTTATAAAATGCTTTGGTCGACTAAACAATCAAACAAAATTGGACTCATAGTCAGCAAAGATTACGGGTCGATGAGAACCTAGTTTTCCTTTCTGACATTTCAGTATTATGTTTCAGATTCCTAAAAACACTTTTTAGTTTACTCAGAAAGGAAAGTCGTATTTCGGTTCAAAACCGGTGCACATTTCCACATCCCTTTTTTACCAACAATAAAGAAAATAAAGGTTCAGTAAGACCCATGGCTAAAAACTATGACACATCGTTTAAAGTAAGCAATGGAGAGTTAATGTTTATTGTTAAGATATGATCAGCTGTTCGTCACTCTCTTCAGCTAAATCAACAGATGGATGCTGAGAGGAAAAGAAAGGAATGGTTGATCGTTTGTTAGCAATGTCATAAACCAGGTCGAATCAGCTCTGAGAAGAAAAGCATATAAGGCATAATCAAGTCTTTATAGAGAGAAGCTTTTGTAATGCAAAAACTTAGGGTTATCGAGGTGATCGAATTACATGTAAAGAATAGAGCTATAGAGATTCTAAATTATGGATCGTAATTCGATCGTAATTTATTTTTTTATGCCAAAAAATGCAAAAAAATAAATAATTCCATAAGTTTTACGCTCAATTTAGAATTTTATAAACCTATATTCGGCCTAAATATGAGGCTTGTTTTGGCCGAAGTCGAAGCCGAAGCCGCATGTACTTTTTTTTTATAAAAGTATTTGTTTTCACATACGAACCCTCACGCTCACAATACTGAGTTACAAACAGAAATACGGGGGAAGGATACACTCATTTGTTTTTTTTTTTAATAAAACACAAAACACATAAAGACATGCACAAAAATAAAAGAGAAATGGAAAAGATTTTTTTTGTAACTTACCACACAACTTAACACATAATAACGACTTTACGTGAACGCACAGCGATAATAAGTACTTAGGCAGATTTTGTATACATTTTATAAAAAGTGTCGTCTGCACATTTTGTGTTTTTTTTTATATCAATAAACGAAAACTATTGAAGTAAATTTTAACATTTTTGTTGTGAAACATATGTCCCTACATACATACATATAAGTACGGGAGTTTTCAGTTCTTTGACTTCACAAATAATTGAAAGAATTTTTATAAAATTTGACATTTTCTATAACTGAAAACTGCTGTACTTAATAAAACCAAAAATGAAAAATCTTTATTTAATTGAACACCTTCAACTTTCCACTGCTTGTTACTGAATTATGAAGAAAGGAGCTGCACTGCTGAAAGACTCAAATTGAAAGAGTAAAAAAAAAAAAATGGAAATCAAATCAAAACAAAGTTAATGAGTTTACTGTTCTAGGAAGAAGCCAAATGCACCCCAACCGGCTTGATATGATTTCAATAATTTTGATATTTTTCAATAATTTTTTTCAAATCTCAGCAACAAGAAAGCAGAAACAAGAAATTGTAGGTACCTATGACAAATAAATATTTTACAAAGAAGTAAGTAGGAAGGTAGGTACACTTTGTTAACACAGTTATTTTATAATTTGCCTGTATGTATGCGTGTGTTGCTGTTCTCTTTTGTTTTCCATTGTTTAACACAGAACTTTGAATATTGCAATTTAATTGTAGGTAGGTAGATAGCTAGATATTAATATTATTATTAAATTGTGCAACTACATATATATCAACAGAATTAATTTAACACAATAAACATACAATGACAATTAATTTAAGTTGAGTTGATTGTTGTTGTTGTAGGTAGATAGATTAATTTTTCATTTTAATGAATCTTCAGCCAATTTTGTTGCTGTAGCAGTTGATAGTTGCAAAGCAGCATCTTAAGCTGGGCACACACAAAAGGGAATCAAACATTTTTTTTCTCTCTCTTTTTTTTTTTTTTTGATTCCTTGTTTCTTTATATACGAATGTTTAAAATAAATGCACGTAGTTTTATTTAAAATATAAAAATTATATAGAAATCAAATATGTAACATATATATGTATGTTGGTAGGTACATTTAAGAAAGAAAAGATAAACGAAAATTACCAATAACTGTTTTGGAAACATACACGAAAATAACGATTATTTGCACATCGCTTGTCGGCGTCTACAATGTATAGACCTCCCGTTACACCACCGCACGCTGTTAATGTTGCTTGTATTACTTGTGCTTGTGCTTATGCTTCTTTTTCTATTTTATAGCTAGGTATTGCTTCTTCTTCTTCTTTTAATATTTGAGTTACAGCAACTGCTTTTATTTCTCTTATTTTCACTGCATTTGCATGTATATAATTTTTATTTAAATAAGTAAATTTTACTTATTTATTTATTAACTTTTTATTTAAACTTCTTTTTTTTAATATTAATTTTGCGTGCGTGACGGCGTGATGCAATGTTTCGGGTTGCAACCTATACTCCTTCACTCGTCGCGTGAAACTCAAACACTAAAAAAAAAATTAACAAATTCACTGCACAGCTCGCTTGTTTGAGCGTGCTTGATGCTTTTATTGTACCCGCATATTGTTTGCTTGTTGTTTTTGCTTTTATTATATCAGCTTCTCATTCGTGTACATTTGATTTGTTGTTGCAATCATTTTGAAATTTTTTTTTCTTTTCATTTTCCAAATCTACTGTTATTGCATCAGAAGTGATCAAACATATATTTATTCTTGTAATTTTTGCTGCTCGACAAGCTTCAAATCAATGTGTCAAAAAGAGACAAATGTAATGACATGCATAGTATTACCACACGCAAACAAACTCAGCACAAAAATTTCAAACTGACAATTTCAATAATTCGATAAATTTGTCAGAAAAAATATTTTTATATAAAAACACTAAAAATAATGATGGTAATTTCTCAAAATTTCAATCAAAATGATTTGTTTTAAGTGATTTTTGAAAAAATTAGAAGTCCTTTGATCTTTGATTAAAATACAGTTTTCATATATATGTCTCTGATAACAATAAAGAAGGCCTTTTTTTGAATTGAATTGAATTTGTTGTGTCATTTTATTGACTTAAAAATCGAAGTAGTTAATGCATTTTAAAGTATCTTTTGTAGCTTGTAGCGTTACGCTACCGACGACATTTTTCATAAATACCCAGCCCTAAGACATATATATGTCAAAACTATCAAAGTCATAATTATTGGGAACAACTTCTTTTTTATTTATTTTCGATAAACAAAGATTAATAGAGTTGCTGTTGTCGGAAACCAGCAATTATGACAGTTGCCACCAAATTAATGAAAAATGTTAAAAAAATGAAGTGTTATCAATTTTGATATTCCTATGAGATTTTTTTTTACCTAGGATACGACTTTCAATGCGCTAATGATCTTAATATTCTTGTGTGGGAATACTCAACCATCTTTCTCATCGACTTATTTTGGATATTCGATCAAAGAAAATTGTAACTTATTTCAAATTTTTCTCTCATATTACTAATTGTATTGAATTTGTTATCAAAAAATTACGTTGTTTTTCATGAAAAACAGGGAGTTTTATGACAAAATAATTCAAATTTTTTATAAGTCCTCCGAACCTCCGAAAAACTGTTAACCGTTTAAATCGTGTTTAGAATAGCTTTTGAGTTACAGAGTTTTAAATACGGTTAACAATAGTTCAAGTTTAAGGAATCCAGTGGTGTTGCAAAAGGTTTTATATATAGTGGCTCAAACGCGAACATTTCTGCATACTCGAAAATTTAAAAAAAAATTCATTGAAAAAGTGTTTTTTTCGTTAATGCTTTATATGTTTATAAAAACTTTAGATTTTTTCTAAATAATGTCATATTGGGTATCATATGTGTAAAACAGTTTGCGGTTCAATTCTGCGTCATTACTTTTTCCTTGAAATCCTTGAACCTTTAATTATATCAGATTTTTGGGTGTCCCATTATTAGTTTGAGCCACTATACATATATGGCGGGACATGACATTCGAGGTAGAATAAATAGAAATTTTTAAAAAAAATCGTAACGCAGTAGAGAATAATATTTTAGCAACAAATTGGCAATCTTTTTTTTTTCTAGAGCTTCATATTCGCAGCGATTGGAGTCGTCTGGAAAGTAGAATGAGACTAGCTCTTTTATTATTTTGATATTTTTTCAATTTTTGGTAATGTTCCAACTCTCAGTCATACCCGGGATTGGAGAAAATGCATTTTATGTTTCCCGGAATTCCGGGAAAAAATTAAGACTGTAGGACACTCAGAAACACACGAATTTCAATAAAAATATTGAATTAAATACTTGTCTAGAGAAATTGGGTATTGATACCGAGTTTACGGTTAAAGAATGACTGTTGTATCGCAACAAGTAGATGTACTCCATTATAACCAAATATTAATCCTATTGAGTATATCTGGAATATATTGTAGAGTAGAATTAAACATTAAATAAACTGAAAGGATTCATTTCTACGAGCCTTAGATGAATGGGAGAAGGTTACGGAAAATGACCCCAAAAGCATTGATAAAAAGCATGGGAACACTCTTGGAACCGGTTATTAATCCCCAAAGGTGGACCCAAAAAATATTAATTTATCAAAAAAATGACTAAAATGTAATAATTATTACCAACATATGAAGAATGTGCACAGGTTTTGCGGGACTTATATTTTTTTAGGTAAATTTGTGGTTTTTTCACTGTTTCATTCCTAAATAGAAAACGGTGAGGATTAGAAAAATGATTTTTGGTGATATTAAAGATAAGATAATTTTTGTTTTTTATATAAAAATATCAAGATGTGATATGATTATTAAAGGATGTTCGAGTACTTTATTGATACACTGTATATAAAATAGAAGAAAATTCGGAAATCCGCTAAATAAAAGAAATTTTTATGAATAAGTAAATTTTTGTTATCCAATATAATTGATATTTCATTCAGTATTTCAAAAATAAGCCAATAATTTTGATATTTCATAGGAAATACAAATAAAATCATCCCATGAATGTATTTTTTTCAATAATTGTTGTTTTTCAATGAATTATTTGAATAATTGCAAAAATTTTTGAATACATAATTTTATTGAATTTGAATATTGTGTGCATTTATAATGTAATAATATAACAATTTGAAAATAAAGCTAATATTTAAACACTGAATTTTGATATTTGAAGCCCCAATAACAAATTGTAAAAAAAAAAGAAAAAAAAAACAAAGACAGTTCAATATTAAAACTATAATATTCATTATATTGATTATGTGTTCCTACTGCTGTTGAGTTGAATTGCCATTCCAAGTGGCATTGTCGTCATCATCCTTCTGGCTTTGATCACGCAAGCGATGTATATTAGAACCACCAGCCCAACGACGTGCTGTAGCATCATTAGCACTCTCTGGTGCAGTAGCTGCCGTTGCTCGACGACGCATTGCTCTAAAAAAAAAAAAAATTTAATCTATAACAAAGAAAACACACTTAATCATCACTTCAACTTACGCATCAAGATTGCTGGCAGAAAAATCATCATCCTTTTTGGCTTGCGCATTAGCAGTTTGTTGTGGAATTGTGCCAAATATTGCATTACGCACATATATGGCAGCTTTGAAAAATGGATTGACAATTGCCAGCAATATATTGTAGAGCACAGAAAACATGCTATCGAAACGTTCACGCACTGCTCCACTTTCCACATTTGCCAGCTGTAACAATACTAGTATGACAGCACTGGGACAAAGTCCCAATTCGCGCAGTGTTTTATCATCACAATCCGCACCCAACTCACGTTTTGGATAACTGGTGGCTAAGGCGAAATTTTGCTGACCTTTGCTCAGCACTTGATCACGCACGTAAGCGCGCACAATGCAGAACTCATCATTTGGCTCAAATCCATGCATGGAAGTTTCACCATTCGGCAAACGGAACTGCAAGCGCACATTTTGTGAAAGATTGGCATTCAATGCCACATTTTCCACATCTGCGCTTTGTTGTTCCTGCTGTGCCATTAATAAATTATTGCCACGACTGCGCGCTTGTTCGCGCCTATCTGCGGCTATTTGAGCACGCACACGTTCTCTTACTTCCTGTTCGGCTAATTTGTCACGTCGAATTTTTTCTTGCATGGCTTTGAAGTGCATTTCACGTTGCCGGCGCAATTCAGACTCCTCATCTTTTTGTACAGGTTTCGGTTTTGTGGGCAAAGAGCATACTCCTCCTGGACACTCTGTGGATTGAGCGGCAGCGGAGCTGGTAGAGGAGGTTTCAGCTGCAGTTTCAGTTGCAGTTGCAGTTTCATTTGGAATGCGTTCGTGTTCAATAACATTGATGACGTTGTTTATTTTTGAGCGCAGCTCTTCGGCGCTCTTCAACAATGATGTGGCTATTTCTATGGGAGTACCATTTTGTCCAATAAAAAATATTGATGGTACGGGTACCAGACGATCTAAATAAAAAAAAAAAAAAATTAAAAAAAAAAATGAAGAAGAAGAAGATGAAGAATAGACTTACATATACGTGAAAAGTGGACATATGCCTCGGAATCTTGTTTGAAACGTAAGACCACAAATTGTGGTCCATTCAGTATTTTGTATATGAACTCGTGCCCAAACATAGCTTCGAGTCGTTTTGATGACTCATCTGAATCTATAAGGTTAATAATATAATAAAAATTTTATTAATTCATATATGTGTGACTTTGACAGTCAAAATGAGAACTTACTTTCAATGAAAACCACTAAACAGCCACCAGTGGATTTGGCTTTGGCGACGGCATCTCCAATTTCGCCTACAAACCACTCCATTTTAAATTAATTTTTTTTTTAAACTAATTAAATTTAAAAATAACGAATTGGGAAAATTTTTATGCAGCAAAAACTTCTACAATAATTTCGCACATGAACAATGATATTAAGAAACTGATGAAATATAACTAAATTGTTTTTCTTTTTTTTTATGTACTTGAGCTCTTTAGCTAGGGATGGTAAACTAACGATATTGTCAAACTGTCAAACCGGTTGGAAATTACATGATAAACAGTGTTTATACTTAAAATCAGCTGATCATCATGTGTCAGATTTAAAGCCTGCTAATGAATTCTGTAACGTTAATTTTTAATTAATCAGTGCCCGGATTTTATGACAATAAAAAAAAAAAAATATTTTCACTAAGCGATCTTGGAATGGATATCAGCATCACTACACTGACATCAATCCACAACACATCCCTCCCATATATCCCTCAAATGTTCCTATATTAATGTTGCGAGCTTTCATTCGGTTAAGACTGGGTCATACCAGGTTAACCCATGAACATCTCCTTACTGGGCACAATCTTCCTACCTGTCAATTTTGTAATTCTAGCTCGATTTCTATTGACCATTTGTTTATATCCTGCCCTTCCAACAACGATCTCTAATTTTTTAAAATGTATCTTATAAAAACTTTCTATCCACACCCTCAGTAAATAACATTAATGTAATCTATAACTATGCCAAACTATGTAACTTTATTTTTCTTATTTAATTATTATTTGTTCAATATTCACTAGCGGGCTGAAAACCTCGAAGTTAGGGCCCTTAAATTTTTTCTTTGTTTAAATTATTTATAATTAAATGAATAAATTGATAATAATAATAATAAAAAATTAGAAGTCCTTTTATCTTTGATTAAAATACAGTTTTCATATATATGTCTCTGATAATAATAAAGAAGGCTATTTTTGAATTGAATTGAATTTGTTGTGTCATTTTATTGACTCAAAAATCGAAGTAGTAAATGAATTTCAAATTATCTTTTGTAGCTTGAAGCGTTACGCTACCGACGACATTTTTCATAAATACCCAGCCAGAAGTAGTATGTGAAAGTCTCAAATGTATACTCAATATTCAATAACTTTCTAGTAAAAAATTTACAATTTCATTGACAAAAGAAAAGAAAAATTTATATATTCAAAATCTACTTTGACCAAATATTTTTTCAGTGCCATAAAAACCGGGCCCTGATCATTATAATATTTAAAATACAAAACAGTAACAACCCAAATACGAAGATTTTGAAGTTTTTCCACCACAGTTTCAATAGGTTTTAAAAAATCGCAGAGTTGAGTTTTCAACTTTAATATATTTTTGAAAAAAATTCTAATCCAAATATTAGGATTCCGGCTTCAGAACCTCGTTTTTTACTGATGAAATATTGCCTTTTTTCTCAACCATAAAAAAACATTATCCTGACTGGCTCTCTGGGGGATGGCATTTTAAAAAATAATGCTAATTTTTTTATCTTTAGATCTTCTTCTCTTTCCCTATTTCTTTATCACTCTATAGGTCGTCCCTTTTTTCTCTTTTATCTCTCTTATTAGGCTTCAACTTTTGTGACATTTTCCCTAGGATGCCTCGATTGAAACATTTAAAATGCTAAAATATACAAATAATTTTTCATGGAGATTTTCGGTTTCAGTTCGCATAGTACAAATTATGGTTCACAGTGGTATTATTGAATGAAATCAATTTATATATTTGAATTACGTTTTATTAAGATTTATTATTAACNGATGCCGTGACCAAAAAAAACGGCCTTCATTTTTATATATATAGATTACATGTTTAAGTTTAATATGCTCAAATTTATTAAGAACTTCAACGCAACGCGCTTTTTCCCTATTAATAATTTTTTTTTTTACTTCAATGGAAAGGCTTTTTCCGTAATCTTCTTTTTCGAAATCAAACTGTTATACATGGGTGATCCAGTATAACGATGACCGATTTAACGAATCTCCAATTTAACGATTTGTATTTTGCATCACACAATTTATTTTCGCAAGCAGTTAATACCTAGTTAAATTCTTAAGAAGAATAGAATTTATTTAAATATTTGTTGAAGATATTATAACAAAATAACATACAAAGGATTTTTATAGAATAAAATTGAAAAGGTGTGTTTATTAAACTAGAAAATAAAAGCAAGGCTATAAAATATATTTATTAACATAACTGAAATTCATTCCAGCAAAAGCCCAGCCTTTATATTTAATACTCGTGACTATCTGTAAAAAATATGTATGAAT
>JXHJ01006338.1:0-11675 GCA_001014935.1 Liriomyza trifolii | reverse complement strand
AATTCCAATCATTCAGTTCGTCTTAAAAAACACGCAATATATAGGAATGACACTGACCAAGGAGTTGCTTGGTAATTAAAAACCATCTGCCCCATAGAAGGCTATTTATTCCAAATATGTCTGTCCCTTACATATGCCTGGGACTTAATATACAGTATGAACGTCGACCAGAAACAATATTGCTAATATCCATCTATCTACCGTCAGGTTTGAATCCTTTAATCATCGAGAACAACCTAAACGCTCTAGTGAACCTTGCGAACGGCTTTTTTGGGGTTATGATTGCAGGTGACCTAAATGCTAAAAATTCGGCATGGGGCGACTCAATAAACAACTCAAATGGCACTAAATTACAAAATTGGTTGATGAACACTTCCGCAGATATAATTAGAGTCTGCTCAGTTTCTCCAACATTCCCAAATGGTAACTCATATCTTGATAATTTTCTTTTATCTTCATCATTAATAAATCTTTACCGGCCAAATTTTAAGATTTCAACAGCTGCCTCTTTTTCTGACCATTTTGCATTAATTCTTCAAATTTCATTAATTAAAATTGACTACCTTACAATACACCCAAAAAAGTACACAATTAAAACTGACTGGAATAATTTTGCCAATTCTCTAGAAGAAGCCTTAATCTCCATAGCACCACCAATAAATAGAAATTTGTCAAATTATGAAATCGATAGTTATATTACTTTGCTCACTAACACCATAAAAACTTGCATAAATAATAATTCCGAGAAAAAGCTTTGTAACAATTTCTCTCCTTACTACAACCTAATAGTTAAAACTCTGTTTAAAATAAAACACTTATATCAAAAAAGATTACAAAAACTGTTCCATTTAAACTACAACAGAACATCAGTTGAATACAGAGAGCTGAGTAACAAAATTACAGAAATAAAAATAACAATCCAATCTACACTGCAAGCAGCTCAAGCTGATTCCTTCAAAACTTTTCTAGAGGGTATACCTGAAAACTCCCACGCCTTCAAAAAAAATATACAACTTCATAAAAATAAACTCAAATAATTTCTGCACTGAACTCAACAATAGAAATGAAACTATATATGACAAAGAATTGATCGGCAATTGCTTTCAAAATCATTTCCAGAAAGTTTACCAAGGTAATGACATTGATCCTCTAGTGAATGATCTCACGAATCAGGAGCTGGGTGTTTATATAAACACGTTTGATGACCAATTAACTAACTTTTCCAACTATACCGATGCTTTAAATAACAATAATAACAATTCCTTTATAACATGTGATGATATACTACAAATAGTTAAAACCCAAAACTAAAAAAAATCAGCCAGCCTTGACGGAATATCCAATAAAATAATAAAAAAATTGCCCTTAGCTGCACTGGATTTTCTAACAATAATTTTCAACAACTGCTACAATAATGGCTATTCTCCAACTGTGTGGAAAATCGCCAAAATTCTTCCAATTCGAAAAAAATCATCCACAAATACCGTTAATGACTACCGTCCCATCTCACTTCTGCCCAATTTAGGCAAATTACTTGAAAAAACTCTCTTACAAAAGATACAACAACATTTACAAGATAACACCATTCCGTCGTACCAATTTGGTTTCAAACCCCAATACTCAACACTACACGCTTTATTTAAATTCACATCTGACATAATTAGGAACCTAAGAGAAAAACAATGCACAGTAGTCCTTTCCCTATATCTAGCCAAGGCATTTGACATGGTGTGGCATAAAGGCTTAATGCTTAAAATTTCTAAATTAAATCTACCTAAATATGCCACCAAACTTTTATTCAATTTCTTATCTAATAGACAGTTTCACATTCAAATATCAGATTATATTTCTCAAGGTGGTTTTATACACAGTGGCGCGCCGACCCTTTTTAATATATTCATGATTGACTTTCCACATGAGCATGATAATTCAATTAGTTAGCTATATGCTGATATGTTACTATATGCACATCATAGATCACCGCAGGCTGCCCTAAGCAACGTGTGCCAACACTTATATGAAGTATTAAATTTCGACGAAAAGTGGGGTCTTAAGGTGAACTATGATAAAACCAAGCTGATATGCATTAAAAACTCATATGCAAACGGTCCCAGATTCGCAGTAAAGAAATCCAGAAATCTAAAGTGTACCATCCGTGGTCATAGAATTTTTGCTAGCCATAGCTTCAAATATTTAGGTGTGAGTTTCAATTACCTATTTAAATTCAACAACCATGCCCGAAAAGTATTAGGCAACGCTTTCTCGAAATATTTATGTCTAAGCAATTTGTTACAAAGCTCTATTCTTAGCAAAAAAAACTAAGTTGCTGGTCTACAAAGTAACGCTCCGCCCAATAGTAACGTATGCTGCACCTATCTGGTTCTCATGCTCACCAACTATGATGCTAAAATTGGCAATCTTCGAACGCAAAGTTCTAAGACATTGTGTCAATAAACACTTTAGATTATACAACAAAAGATATTCCAATAATGTCATATATAATGAGGCTAGGGTCACACCACTAAATCTATATACTCTAAATCTCATTCTCAATTTCACAAATAAATTACGTGANACACCACTAAATCTACATATACTAAATCTCATTCTCAATTTCACAAATAAATTACGTGAGCATCAGAATGCTCTGATAAATTCGGCTCTTGCATCAGAATCGGCATACAATTGGTACAATACAAGATATTTATCCTGTGTTGGTATACTGAGCGAAGTTGCTGACTTTGTAAACCTCTCCAGAGGTAAAAACCCTTTTTACACTAAAATATCTGCTAACACCCATAGAGGCTAAAATATTAAAATAATCCTAAACTTATGTGTATATACATATAGTACATCTATATGTATATTAAACACTCATTGTATTATATGTACTATATTTTGTACTTTATTTTTAGTTTAAGTTTGTTTTTATTTATTTTTGTTTTTGTTTGTCCTTTGTATGGATGCCCTTCGCATCATGCTAAAACACGCTGCCGGGAGCAAGCAGCGAAATCTCAATGTAAATACTATTATAAGAAATAGAATATCACTTTATTAATTTAGAATAAAACTACATAGTTCTAAGCATACTTTAAGTTACTCTTCTCAAACACTGTATAATTTTTGATTTAAGTCTCAATAAAGAAAATTTGAATTTGAATTTGAACAATATATCACTGATTGTTTTATCAAGCTAAGCCAACATTCTATTGAAAAAGCACTCAAAACAATTAAATATTTGGCGTAACGAATTGACGCAGTAAATTTAAACTCATACGACATATAGTTATAGTACTTATTGACAATTTTTGTATTTGACTTGTGAAAAAACAACAATAAACGAACAAACAAACAAACAGTTGCGTAAAAAGTTTGTGGTTAGACAAGCGTTTTAACTGCATATTTGAAGGCAGTTGAATACTTTAAAGACAAGTATGTATGCAAGTAAATTTTTGTTGTATATTTTTTTTTTTTTTGGTTTCTCCCTCTCTCTCTTTTTTTGATAAGTGCATTGACAATTTTTCTTTCAAGGATTAGTTACGCACACATACAAATATTTGTCTTGCTTATGCTGATCATGCTGGCATTTATTTACGAGTTCAATGCTTCCATGCCCTTCTCTACACCCCCTCCAAAACCCACAACTAGTCGATGCCAGTTGTGTTAATATTTACAGAAAGTTTTTTCATTTTGCCAGGGAGCAACTTGTCGTACAAAAGTGTAGTTGAGATTGCTGCCAATGCATTTTTTTCTACGGATTAGTCTCTTTGTATGTATGTATGTAACTGTATATTGTTGCTGTCAAAAATTCGGCAATTTCGGCAAACGACATGCTAAATTGTATCGGCTGCAAAGTTTCGTTTTTCTTTAATTTGTACATTTGTTTTGTTTACGTGAAATAAGTAAAGTTTTCCTTTTTGAACCAAAAGGCATTGCCTCTTTTGCTCGTCTCTGCCACAAAACATAACATTTTCACTGATTATTTTGTATCATGTCATTCTTTGTTTTCAAACATTCCATTTACTTCCCACTGATTTTCTAAATTTTTAATCAGATTTAAAAAATTTCACACAACAACACTACATTTTACATTTATTTTACATTTATACATACATAGATATGTAAGTATGCTGCCTTCAATTTCAAAGTCTGTAGAAGTATGCATACATTCATAAGTATAAACTTTTTAACTGCCAAATCCTTTCAAATAAAGCAATAAAAGAGTTTCTATATTTAAATATTCATCAAATAAGCCAGTTTCCTAACTTCACTTTACAATAATCGAACTTTTTCTATTGATAAATTTTATTAATAATCAAGTTGTTTTGTGCCAAATAGACAATTTATTTGAAATAGCATTAAGTGTATGTTTTTTATTTTTTTATTTTTAATAGCAATAGAAAAGTTTTACTATATGTATGTTTTGTGTGTGTGTTTGTTTTTTTTTTTTTGGTTGAACTTTTAAAAGGTGAAATAAAATTGAATTGAAGAATATGATAATGGTAGTTGAGCTTAACGTTGCATAAGATAGCAAATCACTGAGGCTTATATATAAATACATACATAAATGTACATACAAGTATAATATGCATGCAATTAGCGTGAGTTATATATGAAATGTCATATGATGACCATATTCCATAAACATAATTATAATCAGAATTTAAGCCAGTTTCCATGGTTATTATATGCACAAATAACAGTAGAAATATTGCCAATTCAGCACTAAAAATCCACTTAAACTTTATATTTGTTTATGTGACTATTTTTTACAATCTTGTTTGCTTGCTGTCTGTTTTTGTTAAAAAAATGTGCTTATTTTTCATTTTATAAACAATAACAATAAACATAAAAAACATATGTACTATATATGTATGTACGTGTATCAAGTAAGCAATCATTGGAATGTTCATAGTCCACGATTTGATGACATGATTGCCTCTAATGGTTGTTACCATAAATGACGCAATATTCATTCGCTGTTGGCCATTTAATTGCATTGATGCGCTGACCAACAACATTTAGGCCTAATGGTCAAGTTAATTATTAAACCATGAAGTAGAGAGCAACGACAGACTCATGAATATCGTTGTTATTATTGGTGTTGATTATACGCTTAGATCAATTACTCACTAATGTTGAAATATTTGTGCTGCATTTACCAAATAAATAAGTATCTAATCAAATCAAAATTTATAAACACGAAAAATTTGCTTTCGATTTAGATTTTTGACAGCAAAGGAGCAAAAAATAAAAAAAAATAGGCAAAACATTTGTATGCATTTTATTTGCGTGTTTTAAAAGTGGTTGTTTTTGTTGGTTAGAGCAAATTGATAGCATAAAATGCTGATTCAGTTTCATCATTAATGAAATTAATATGGCGTTACATGAAAAGTGACAGGGCGCGTAACATTTGCCCCACACAATTATACCTTCATATCTACCATGAATTTCCATTTAGTCAACATTCATAGCCGAAATGCTACAGCACAACCCTGTTTGTTGGTCAATGGTGCTGCTTTACAGCCTAGTAGTAGGCAATCAATTTTCCCATTCATACAAGCATACCTACATACATACATATGTGTGTATGTTTGAGCAAGAGAACCACTAACCCAGCCAGCATTTGTATCGTCTTTAGGCGAATATTCTCCTTCGCGGCTCGCATTCGAATCGCTGGGAAGAAGAAAATAAGAATTTTCTTCCACGCAATCAGAATGCGAAGTTTTGGCGATTCTTTTGAGCAATAGAAAAATATGATCACCTAACAATTGCTATTACGGTTCGCATTCGAATCGCTTGGGAGATAATAAAGCGATAAGTCTTCCCCGCGATACGATTATGATTCGCTTAGAAGATAAAAAAGCGATAAGTCTCTCTCATAAAACAAGCTTCTGCAAACACTTCTAAACTGAGGCGCATAGCACAGTGTGTAAGGCATTGAATATACTGCAACAATGATGACTGGGTTCAATTCACAGCCATGAAAAAAAAACGTTAATGGAAATGGAAAGAACAAGACGCAATGAGAAAAAGGGAGAGAATAGAAGAAAAGTGTGATAGAAGAGAAAAAAAAGAAAAAAAAATTGTTTTTTATTTTCTGAATAGTATCGCTTTTCTATCTTCAAGAAGATACGATAGCGAGTCGCCGTGTCGTATCGCTTTCTTATCTTCTGCATCATATCGCCGTAGGGAACTTTTTTCTTTCCTGGGAGAGTCGCACTCGTAAAGAAATCGACTTTCATCCGCGAACAATTTTTCATCCGCGCGATACGAAAGCGATTCGCCTGCGATAAAAAATGCTGGCTGGGATATTAACTACACTATCGTGCACTTTATGTGTGTGTATGTTTGCAGGACATTTACCACCATTTTGCAACATCAATTGCCACACGTGCTACTGCCAAACATCACTCTACATCAACCAGTTAAGAAATATTGTTGCTTTAATGCGCTACATATTATTTTTCATATATCGTTTTTTTTTTTTTATCATTTAATTTTTGTTTATTTATAACAATTATAACTTCTAACCCTTTAAATCTGATTTCAAGTAAAAATACTACTCATTAAAACTGTTTCTTAAAGTAATTCTTTAATTTGAGTGCTAGTACTGCAAAAAAAAAAATCAAAATTATACATTATATGATCACAAGTACTCGAAATCTATTAAATGTTATCTCTAGTACTTGAAAGAGTCAATTGATTCTCTTTTGAGTACTTTGAGGTATTTTAAAGTGCTTGTATTAGAATTAGACTTAGAATAACAGAATACCAGAATAATATAAGAAAAAATATGTATAAAATTACTAAAACTGCTTATACTTTCAAGTAATTTTTTTTTTTTTGTTATATGATTTCTCGCGTGTATTTTAAGTACTTCTTAGTATGAGTAGTACTCATCACTTAACAGATCTGCTATATGAACGTATTAGGTGAGTTTAATGGATCTCAGTGGCCATTCACTTGTTCTCTTGATGCATAAAATCCTTTTTAGTACATATTTGACACCAACAACAACAACAAAACGAACTAAACATGTTGAACTTTATATGTGTACAAATGACATGACGCCTTTTGATGCTCTACACAAATGTTTATGGGGTTATAAAGTCTAATTGCTCATGGTTTGTTGAACGCTACACATGCATTTATGACTCAATTCTACCTTCAAAGTCAACTGCCTGAAAGCATGCTACACATACATATTTCTTTCCTATTCGTTTAGACATTTTGTTGCTTTTGTTGTTGTTGTTGTTTACTTGCCTTCAATATTAACGAATACGGAAAATCATGATTTTTCTAGTGATTAAAATTAAAGAAAAATTTTCTTTTTCTTACAGAACAATGGTTGTGCTGATGACGACTTCTCAAGACGTTCTCATTTCGCACTCCAGATGCGGCATTGTCAAAAACTTTAACTGTTTTATTTTTCTTTTTTTTTATTGTTTCTTCCCACTTGCTGGCCTGCCCTCTGCTTGCTTGCTACTTTTTTGTCAATCCAACCAATTGTCCGACAGTCTGCCTGCCTGCCGTTTTGTCTTCTTCGCATTAAGCACAACATATGAACATAAGACAAAAAAAACCTTTTGCGGGAATCAGCTCAACGCTTTGATTTCATAGACATTTATTATCATCAAGCACATACATTTTCTCGCACAAAAATAAACTATTTTTCGATATTTTAATTTCGATGAAATTCTGAAATTTTCGAATTTTCGAAATTCTGAAATTTCCGAATTTTTGAAGTTTCAATTCGAATTTTTGATATTTTAAAATTTTAAAGTTTTCGAATTTCAGATACTTTTTACACTTAAATTTCAAATACATACATATATATTTGTTTTTGAACAAAGGTAACCTAACCCGATTATATGCTCAAAGACCGAAACCGACTATACCACAAAAATTTTTTTTTATTAATTTCCAAACAACAATTAAATTTTGCATTAATTGGTAGTGAAATTTTCTTTAGTTTATTAAAATTTGAAGCAATTCGGCCAAAGTTCTTGACAAAATTTTAAATATTATGAAATTTTCAAAAAAGTGCCTCTTCTCTATAGATTTGTAAGTTTTCAAAAATGAATTTTCCAAAAAAAAAAATCCAAATAGACATTTTTTTGCTCGAAGTAAAATCCGATTGCAAGAAATAATTGTGGAACAAGTTATATATTTGTATCTTTTGGCATTAATTTTCTTGCACTCGAACACTTTTTATAGCCAAATAAGCAAGCAAGAAGCTGTTGAAGTTTTCTCGAAGCCGCATGGAGTTTCGGGCATCATGCACCACTGTCTATCCTGCAACACTGAGTAAATGTTAGAATAATGATGAGATAAAACTTTTTCGCAAACGTGTAATTTTTCGTGTTCTTAGTAAGAAACAGCCGGCAACCAGCAGCAGGCGACGACATTTCCCATCTTATTTAAACATACACTCAAAAAATATTTACTTGTGCCAAGGGAATTTTCCTTAATTTGGGGCCAATGCCGAATATTCCTTGGTTTAAGGGAATTTTTCCTTGGTTTAAAGAAAATTATACTTAGCTAAAGGAAAAATTCCCTTAAACCAAGGAATATTCGGCATTGGCCCCAAATTAAGGAAAATTCCCTTGGCACAAGTAAATATTTTTTTGAGTGTATCTACACAATCAAATATACATACATACTATATATTTTTAACATTTCATTTCTTTTCATTAAGTTCACATCTCTTTTCTTACAATAATAGGCTCAGCTGCATGAGGGAAGAAAGAGATTTTATATTTATGCTTAACACAAAATTTCCTGCCATTTTAAACATTTGAATTATTTGATTTTAATAAAGAAAGAAAAGAAATGGCTTTTCTTCAATTATCATTTTTAACAATGCTAATTAATGGCTATTAATTTAAGAAAATTTCACATTTTTTCATACATACATATGTATGTACAAATGTATATAATACATGTATATAATTGAACAGACTTTTGGGTAATTACACACAACAATGATTATTATTAATATTATAATATTGTTATTGTTGCACTGCAGATGACACAATCATGTGGCAATGTGGCAATGAGGCCAGCACGTTGTCTGGCCATTTGTCCAAGTAACGACACAAGTATAACATTCAAGTATGATGGGAATATGTGTATGTATTGATGTGGCTGAAGCAAGCAAGGAAGCGTGTCAGTCTCTACGCTGATTGTGTGTTGAATCCTGTCGCAACGAATTGCCGCAGGGTTGAAAAATCGCCACGCGACGCGTAATAAATGTTAACAATGACAGAATTGATTGGCCAATTACGTTGGGTGATTATGCTATGTTATATGTATGTATGTATTCATTCATTCATTTCAAACACTTCTTCATTTGGAATTGCTGCTTCTTTTAATTCTTCTACTCTACTGACCGTAACCAATGCATACATACAGACAGACATACAGAGATATCCATTTTGGTTTTTTTTTACGCTGAGGTTACACTGTTGCGCACCACTAAGTATTCACAATTAAAATGTTACTTAACATTTTAAAATGTTTCTCAACAATTTGAAGATTCAATAAATTTAAGCGAAATTTAAAGCACTGTTTTATTTTCAATTCATATGTATGTATCTATGTATGATTTTTGTCTTATGAAAGTCTATATGGAATAAAAGCAGTGAGGCAAGAAAGAGCAAAAGCACCTGTGTACTTAAATGTCAAATCTAACTTGAAATGTTCGTCATAGCCCAGAAGATGAAGGTTATTTAAATAAGGAGCAGTACAACAGTAAATAATCATTTTGAAAAGGACCCAAAAAAACAGCTTATGAAATGTAATGTATTGAGGCGAATGATAAGATGATCAACACAATTGCAATTCTAATCGCTTTGATTTTCAATATAATAATACCAAGAGAAACGACAACAACAAGGAGTACATGTCAAGTTCAAATAAAATAAATATGTAAATCAGAAGCAGCACTTTCCTTTGTGTATTTTCTTTACGTTTTATTTTATTTTAATTTTTTTTTATTTTTTTATTCTCTTAATAGAAATCCATTGAGTTAAAGTGACACTTAAATTCAATAAAATGCACAATTTTCACGCCCAAAACGCTGCAATTAAAATTTTTTTCTTTCTTTTTGATTAACACATCATAACGAGGTTTGAATGGGGCTGCTGTCTACACAAAGAAAAATAAGGCCACATCAAATCTAGTAAAAAAAGAACTAGAGAAAGCAAATTTTTTTAAAAGATTGCATACTATTTTTTGCCAAATAAATCTTATGCAATTTTTTATTAAGTTAATCTTCTAGATTTTATGCTGATTTTTATATTAGCTGGACAAAACCGAATTTTTTGTTGTTGTATTATTTGTGAAAAATGTTAAGCAATCCTTATATTTTTAATTTGGTTCTTTTGTTCTCTTCATATGAAATTTATTTAAAAGAAACTTTAATTCCATTTATGTGGTGGTCTAATAAAATTTGTTAAAAAGAAACTCATATATCGTTCATGAAGTTCATTTGTTCTTTTCATATTGAATTTATTAAGAAGAAAGTCCAATTCAGTGACCAAAAACTATGATGAATTCTTATATAATTCGTTCTATTTTATGTGGTATTTTATGTAGTCTTTTTTCTATGTGTATTTGCTTATTATTGCGGAGAACAATTAAATAAAAATAACATGAATTTCATATTATTTTCATAGGTAACAATTAAAATGGATGTGACTTATAATTTTAATTCCCAATTGTCTAAAAAATTATATTTGTAAAATATATTTTAAATACTTATTAAAAATCAAAGGCAACAAAATAAAAATGATATTGAAAGTGAGAAAATTTTTAAAACTGGATTTTTATTGATTCTTGAAAAAACTTATCGCAACCCTAATGTGTACTAGACCCCATCTTTCTTTATTTGCAATATCAAATCTTCACTTCAAAGGCTATTTGAATATTCAATGGTCAGCATGTTTTTAATGAACATTAAAAAAAAGGATTTATTTGTATTTAACTATTCATTGCACACGATCAATTACAAGAGATTGCACATTTATGCAAGAATATATATTCATACATACATATGTACTTTAGATATAACTACTTGGTTTTGTGCCTCATATGGTTTCTTACAATTTTCTTTGAAGCTGCTGAAAAAGTTTACGCCTGTCAATGTTTTCTTGTTTGATTACATTTCTTTAAAAAGAGTAGAGCCACAACAACAACAGCAACAAACATTTGAAATTGCTTAAAATGGAAATAAACAAATAAATAAGGAGCTAAAAATTGAAAGTGCCTTTTCAAGGAATTGCAGTGTGATCTTTTCAAGTGCAGGACACTCATTATTTTTTTTGCTTTAGTATATTTGAAGATTCACCAATTCAGATTTGTGTTATTTTGTGTGCACAACTAAGGATTATCAAAAACATACAGATATACAGAATATTACAAGGGGTTTTTCTGACTGTCTGACTGGCCAAGTAAACATCAAAAGACCGACGACTGAACTAAAAGAGCGCGCAAGTGTAAAATCCAGATTTGTCAAACTCACTTCACTTAACTTTAAATTCAATTTATAATACTATTAAGATAAAGGAAAATGACTTTTATACCTAAAATATGTATTTATCTTTTTCTTATGCTTTCTCCTTTGCCAACCAATTCATTCAATGTACACTCAAAAAAATATTTACTTGTGC
>JXHJ01006332.1:0-14202 GCA_001014935.1 Liriomyza trifolii | reverse complement strand
TGATTTTTGCTAAACAGTAGCATTATGATAATTGGATTTTCAGTATATCTAATAAGAATTCCATAAATGTAATTGGCCTTGAGCAGAGNTTTTCAGTATATCTAATAAGAATTACATAAATGTAATTGGCCTTGAGCAGACAGTTAACACTTATATTTGAAAGACTTAATAAACTGACAATAAATTAGTTTTGAATACTTAGAATCTTAGATGTAATCAATAGAATATTTATTTTCTCACAACTGGTTTTGCTTTAGCTCATTAAAATTATTTCTGCAAAGAAAGCATATTTTCATGAAGACAATGTCCTTTGAGAGGCATAGGAATCCTTCCTGCTTTTAACTAGAGATGCTGCTCTTGACAATACATGAAAAGCTTTTGAAATTATCAGACCACAGCTCTCAACCATATTTTTCCTTAATTACTTTTCTGGGGGAAAAAATTGTTTGTACTTTTCAAACAATACTTTTATTTCGTTTTACTTACAAATGTATGTATGTATATCTGGTTTCATTGCAAAAATTTCTATAATCGTAATGTTGAATAATTTATTTTAAGGCACAAAGGAATATTATGTTTATTATGGCAAATAAAATTTTCTGGCTTATACCAACTTATGTATGTATGTATGTTTGATTGCTTGCTTGTATAAAATACATATTAATATGTTCATTTTGTATTGTTCATTGCCATTGCCAATGCAAAAATGCTTATTCATGAAAGCATAAAATTTTAATTAATTGCGCAGAAAAAGGTATGTCACTATACTAACAAAATAAATGTATTATATTTTCTTTTCGATAATGAATAAGAACAAATAAAACAGCAATTTTTGTGTTTTTATGGCAAAGATTTGCTATGTTAACATTTGATCCCTCATTCCTATTTTGCATTTGACAATGTGTAGTTTTCAATCAATCTGATTGTTGCCAGAAATGAACATGAAATTCTTTGTTGATGCCTCAGGCATACAAAAATGTTCCCCAATTGTTTTTTTTTTTTTATAAATTGATGAATGAAAAAATGCATAAAAATATTTAAGAACATTTGTTTTTAATAAAACTTCTCTCCACATGTTGAGTTTAAATTGTAAGCTCTAAAGTTACTTTGAGCATATACTCAATCATGTTGAGTAAAAGCTCACATAGCGAGCTTTAAGCATGAAAAAGTGTAAAGCAACAAACAAAATCTTGGAAATGGCGCCAAAAAGAACTACAATTTTCAGTTGGAAAAACACAAAGTTTGATACTCAATTTTATTTTGAAAAAGTTTATACATTCTCAAATTTTCTTAAGCTTTAGCAAAAGATACTAAAGTCAACAAAACCGAGAAACAATGAAAAAAGTAATGACCATGTGCAAGAGCACTAAACTTATGGGTGCAGCAGGGTGTGGTAGAAAATGTGCACCCTAAGTTGTGTGCAAAATTTACAAGGTCAATGTTTATGTTTGTTGTTTGTTGTTTGCTGTTTGTTGCTGGTGGAAGGCTGGCAGCCTACTAAATATGTCTGTTCGTATGTCGGTCCAACCAACAGTCGTCTTTATTTTGTTCAGTCAACCATACGCACGGATAGACGCTAAAAGCGTAGATAGCGTTAAAAACATCAAGAACATTGCCAGACATATTGACCAACATACAAATGTACATCTATGTAGTATTTATCTAAGTATTTATCTGCATATAAGTTAATGACGCCTATTACTGCAAGTTGCTCTTAGCGGCACTATATGCACATGCCAAATATTTATTTTGTATGTACTATGTACTTAAATGTATTCATTCACCTGTTCAAGTTCAATCTCTCGAATATAAATATTTTGATGTGATTTTATTTATTTGTTGATTGATTTATTCATGAAAAGATTTTTTTTGCTACCAACCCAATTATATGTATCTATATGCGAAAAAACTCTGCACTGTGCTATGAAATGATATTTTATATGGGACTTTTGTTCAATTTATTATGATTTAATTTAAGCGTATTTATTGGTGACTGCATATGAATTTATGTATATACAATAGCACTGCTTTAAAGGTGAGTGGCATTCATATCTTTATTAATGAAAAAACAAATGCTTATTTTGTTTGCTGACAGTAGAAAATGTTATTAAACCACAAAATTACTGCCAGATTTATATTCATTAATATTTACATTTAAATGTCAATATATGTATGCATATAAATAACAGCAAAAAAAATTGCATTAAAGTTCATATTATATATTATTTTAAATAAATATTTTATGTGTTTAGCTATTTTAAATAATGTATGTATTTTGATGATAGCAAAAACAAATTAATGTGGCAATTATTGACAGAAAGAAAAAAATATGAGTTTGTTTATAGTCAAGAAAAAACATTGATATGTATATTATAAAAAGCTTTTGTGTTTTTATTTTCCATAAAAACTCCCACGCTATAAATTCACTCATTGCTTATTAAAGAGCAATCTACTCAGAAAAAGCTTCAAAAGCTCTCATTGCGCTCATTTATGTAGACGATTTTCATATCTATCTACCTAGTAGCTGAGGTTTCTACATTCAATTCACTCACTGCCAAACCGTTCAGTCTGTGGCTTGTTTGCAAAGAAGTGCCTTTTAACGTGATACGAGTGAATTTATTTGCACAATTCGTTTCGTTAATTCTCAAAGTGCGAGCAAAATATAATACAAAAATTGTATTTAAAAACAAAACAAAAAATAAGGTGTTAGAATAAAAAACTATTTTCGAAATTTTCAAAATTCAAATATTTGTTGATGGTGTTTTTTCTTATAAATTTAATATAATAAATTTGAATATTTTGTGTGTGATCAAAAATTGGTGATTACAAAAAAAAAATCGAGTGTCTTCCATAAGTCATTTTAAATAAAAATATCAAAACGGCTATCGACAATATTAAATCTAATAAAATAACAACAACGCTGGCGACAACAACGACGGCAAAACGTCGTTCTCTTGTAACAACAGCAAAACCATCATCAACAAATAATACAGAACGCAGTAAGTGCTAGATACCAAAGTCCGGTGCATAAATATCCTGCAGTCGTGCAAGAAGATTCAAGCAGAATGCTAAACAGTTACAGACCACAATATATCCCTACTACCACATATACTTAGTTACATTTACTGTGGCTGACAGAACTGTTGCTCTTGACCAACTCACTACTTGCATGTATGCAACTATATTGTGGCCAGTTTTTCTAGAATGAAATACACACAAAAACTATTTTGTATGAGTCAAATGTTTATTTATTATAGNAATACAATTCTTGAATTTTAGAAACCTATAGAAAATCTTTTCCATTTTATTGCCATTACATTGACTGCTCAGCATGCTGGGCGTATACGTGTCTTAATATTGCTTACACGACGATATTGAATTTTCATAACAACTGCAGGTTAAATATTCAATATTTAACTGTATTTTGCTTGAAAATTCAATATTTTTATGATCTATACATTTTCATAGCTCTATTTATGCTGGTCAAGAATTTGAATAATGCTACTAGTTGTTACTCATACGCACTGTTGAATCATAAAGCATAATACTCGAACTAATATGAATTTATGCATTTGATTTGTAGGTTTTCTTAGCAGTTTCTTGTCCAAAGGACTAAAAACCAATCAGCTGGAAGTGAATACGGATGAGAAAACATTACGACCAATAGCTCGATTGAAGGAACCACGAGATCTATTTGCACTGCCCAGAGATAAGGAAAATGACTGTCCACAGCAGGCCCCCCGATGGCCAATCGAATGCCAAGTAAGACATTTTAAACATGATTTTCTGATTCTTAAAGCTTTGAATTTCAAACATTAATGTACATATTTATGTTCTATTAATACACATTCATGCATATTCATGTTGTTGATTATATGATTCTCTGTCATTTAATATGACTGTCATTTGAATTATTTCATAAAATCAAACAGCATGATTCCTGTCTTATTGTTTTCAAATAAAGAAGATATCATTTTAATTCCTACTGCCATGTAGTTTTGCAGTATAATTGCAGCAATAATTGCGGTGCCATGAACTTTTATTTGCAACATTTAATGAAGCAATTGTATTGCAAACTTNGAAGATATCATTTTAATCCCTACTGCCATGTATTTTGCAGTTTAATTGCAGCAGTAATTGCGGTGCCATGAACTTTTATTTGCAACATTTAATAAAGCAATTGTATTGCAAACTTAAACATGATGGTAGCATAAACTTGATTACAAATTGTACTTACAAACTGTTCAAAAAAAGTTAAGTTAAATCAGGCTGAAAAATAAAATAATAATTATCAAGTTAAAAAAGTTTGAGTCAACTTCTCTTGATGCTCTTTTCTATGAATCTTTTGGTATTCTTTTTTTCATGAAAAAATTGTAAGTTTGCAGCTGAATTGGATGCTTTAATTAAAACCTACCTTTAGGCAATCTGAAATGTACAATAAACTTAACAGATATTCTTGAGCCTCTTTCACGCTTTGTAGTGACAGTTTTGTTGACACACTTACAAATGCTGCATATAATATATATTATATGAATTTCAAACTCGTACCTCCACTGCAACTGCTGGAATATTCAATGGGACAGTAGAAAGNCCTCCACTGCAACTGCTGGAATATTCAATGGGGCAGTAGAAAAATATATAAAAGGACCGTTCTGGACCACACAATTTAAATAAAAAACAAGCTGTTGCTTTAGCTCTATGATGTAGTGCAGTGTAAACAAAATATTGTTTACTGGTCATTTTTTCTATTTTCATTTCTATTTGTATATTTCATTTAGTTTGTCTGTTTGTTTAACAAACAGCTGTTGCACTTTCAACTGAGTATCTGCAGGGCTTAAAGAGTTCTTTCTAGGATANTGTATATTTCATTTAGTTTGTCTGTTTGTTTAACAAACAGCTGTTGCACTTTCAACTGAGTATCTGCAGGGCTTAAAGAGTTCTTTCTCTACCTCTACAATTACTATAAAAGTTACAATTCATGATAAATTTAATGTTGTATAACATCTTATGAGTTCTTTCAACGAATTATTCATTCTACTTGAATCTGCTCATANAATTCAAGATAAATTTAATGTTGTATAACATCTTATGAGTTCTTTCAACGAATTATTCATTCTACTTGAATCTGCTCATATCTGAATGTTACATAATTTTACTGTCAAGCATCATACGCTTATATAAGCAATTCTTCACGAGAGTCTTCATTCCAACTGAACATTAAAATTTTTGTTGCTGCATTTCACAAGGGTCAACAAGACTCTATCTACACTTGTCAGGTTTTTTTCCTTCTTTTTTTTTATTGTTGCAAATCCAGCAAAACTACATAAAGGCAGGCAGAACACACGCACTTTCCTACATTTGACATTGTTGATGATGCCACCAACGACTTTTCCATGTTGGTACGCCTCGAAGGAAACGAGCAGAGAGCGTAAAGCGTTAACAACATGTAGCTTCATTTACAAGTTAAGAGTTTAGAGGAAAATTGTTTAACCATGCAATGTTTATGCTTATATGCATTGTACTAGCAGCATAACAACTGCAATGGAATTTTATTTTTCGTCACATGAAAGAGAAACAGATTCCTCAGAAGTTTACAATTGTTAGCGAACTTGTTATTATTACTGTTTTTGTTGATTCTTTTGTTGAATGTCTTTCATGCCCACATAAGCATGCAACAAAAAAAAACCTTTTAAACATTCTTTTTCTAGCATGACAAATGCATGTAGGGAATTAATAAAAAAAAAGTATTCTTTTTTAGAAACAAAATTCATACAAATGAAGGAATTTAAGTGCAGATGAAGAAAATTAGTTTATTTAACTTNAAATTCATACAAATGAAGGAATTTAAGTGCAGTTGAAGAAAATTTAGTTTATTTAACTTCAAATTTCATCATGAACATAATCTAAGCTTATTTGATTACTTTCTAGCAATTAGATATGTATGTATTATAACATTGAACTCTTTATGCCTGTTGGTCATTTGCCATCTTTGAACTCAGGACACAATNACGTCAATATGCGCTTCTACATATAAACAAGGAAACATGTATACACACTTACATATGTGTGGNATGTGTACATGTTTTGTAATTTAAACGTCAATGTGCGCTTCTACATATAAACAAGCAAACATGTATACACACTTATGTGTGTATACAACGCCCAGAGTGGAATGGAAATTCCAACTAAAATAGCTAGTTGCTCATTTATTATTATAATGTCCATACACACGGAACCATAGTGTACTTTGCCACAATGCATTATTCATGGTCATTGCTGTTTTTCTTGTCATGTGCTTTTAGCACGTATTTTCTATACTACAAATACTATTGTATTATATTATACTACTTTTTCTATTTTCTACATCTCTTATCATAATTGAGTCGTTAGCAAGTACAAAATGGACAAAGGATCTCTGGTTTTATACATACCTATTATGTATTTATAAAATTCCTTATCTAAAATTCATTTAACTGAGTGCTTTAATTTCTAGAAAATCCTTGAAAATAATGCAATTCCATTCAATTAAAAAAAAGTCAATTATAAGTAGTTATATAAATTAAAGGAAATTAAACACCGTTATATAATCTATGGCACAAATAATTATGATATTGAAAATAATTATTTCTTCTTAGTCTCTCATGCGAATTCATGGCATTTTTGCCATTTAACAATTTGCATTCTGATTGATTCCGGTGCCGGCAAGTTATGCAATTATCCTCATAAAAACAACAATTTTATCTGCTTCCGCAATTACTTTCACAACTTCTGGCTTTGTATGATTTCTCTGATTAAATTTTAAGTGTGGGGATGAGCGCATTTTTGCAATTACTAACACTGAAAAATTCAATGGAGTGCAAGAAAGGAAAAATCTAATTAAGCAGTGTGGAAAATTCACTTTGGTTTTTTTGTATGAACTGATAGATAACTATGCTTTTTACAGTCGAACTTACAAAGTATTAACAAAATAGTAGAACGCATATATTGACGTGACAAACGTGATTGAATAATTCGTCTTACTCAGAATTTACTTAATAAACAGGTCAACACGCATTTTCTTAACAGCTCGACAATTAACCCCAAAACCTAAATTTTTCTATATGTTAAAACACATAAAAAAAGGTTGAGGAACAATCAATAATCAAAGTTTTCTGCGAATTTTTTGTTTATTTATGGCAAATAACATTACCTATGATTTATTTCTAATTTAATGTTGCTTTCCATTGCTTTTAATTTGATCAAAGACTGCAGAATCTGCCAAATAAATTTATTTCCATTTACACATAAAATTATTTTTATTTTCGACGCCGTTTTCAATTCAAGCAAGGAAATTTTATGTTGCACACCTTAAGTTATTTATGCACACATACATTTATACATATTTTTAAATGAAGAACACCATAGAGCAATCAGACTGCATATTGCTTTTGCAAGCAACAACTTTACCTCACTTATCTGCACCATCGCGTGTTTTATACCTCAATGCAAAGTGGCACTGAAGTCAAAAGTACCAAAATAGCAAAAATAACAAAAATGCATGCACCACACATTCTAAATTAGTTGATAAAATACGTAATTTCCCTTTTGAACAAAAAATTAAAAATAGTTTTTAACAAGCAAAAAAAAATCTTACATAATAAATAGTTTCAGTAAAACTATAACTCAACATTTTCAATATGAAAATTATGTACATACTTTGGCTAATCAATTTATGAGCATTTGATAGTCTTTTAATTGAAATAAAAGCAATTTATTACACATGTCAAAGCAGTATTTCCTATTTTAACAATATGAATAGTTTCAATCAAAATAAAGTACTAAACACACACAAAAGCACTTATAAACATTTCCACGAGTAAATACTATAAAAGCTTTGTGCTCAACAATATGTTCATAAGCAAATTGAATTTGCAAATGTTTATTGTGTCGTGTCACACGGGGGCGTTATCTTTATACACCATCTTATTGATATTTGCCAGTACTTCCTTTGCTTTGTCATTTCGCCTATTTCTGTGTCAATTTATTTAGTGGATGTGTGTTTGTTAGGTTAACAAAATGTCGGTTATTCCCGGTTATTGGTAAATGAATGTTCATTGCATTCACATTGAATTTATTATACATACATACACACATATTTGCATTTGCATTTATAAAACACCATCATATACAAAAATTGATGCAATTTCTTACATGTTATTAGCAAATATCAATATACAATAAACCAACTAATATAATCACTTTTACATGCATATTTTATTGCAAACAGTTTATATAGATTTACATGCATATAGAGAAAATTTTATGTATTTTCCTTTGATTAAATTCCAAAAAATTGGAATTAATGGCTATAAAAATATTGAAAATTTGGAGCACATCATTCAAGAAAAGTGGCTGAATGAACAGTATTATTAAAAAAGAAAAGTTAAGATTTTCTTTGTTTCTAAAAGTGAAAAACTTTTGCTTAATATGCTTTATAGAGTAAAATGGGTGTGGGTGTTATATGTCAAAAAAAATAAGCGTTTTTCTCATTTTCTTTTAATATTCATTCGTGTTATTGTTTTCATTGTCTTTGAGTCTTTGAGAATATTTTTGTATTTGGCACAATATGCGTGAGTGTATAAATTATGGCACACTTCTTTGGATTACGAACGCGTGCGACTTTTCTTATTGTGAAAAACCTCCTCTGTCTTTAAACTGTATCAGTACGTTGTGTTGTGCTTGTCGGTATTGTTTGTTCAATGAATTTTATTTGTTTTAATTTTTCTTTGCTTTTTTTCTTTTCTACTTATACCCACATAGTATAGTATATGATATTGTTGTGAAAATGTAATGGCATGGATAAAGTAAGAACTTTGTCATTTTTAAAAGTAGAAAAACAGCAAATTTGTCAACGGACTATAAGCACAGATACATATTTTGTACATCTACAGGTACCAAGTTGCAAAAGTAGGGACTATTTGATAAAGTGCGTTTGTCTAGCCAACAGAGCATTACTCTTCTCAGCAAGTGACAAGCTCATAATCTTTTTGCAAAAAATATAAAAAATGCTGTTGTGATTTATAAAAGTGTTTGGATGTAGGTAGGTATCAAGAATATGAGAAAAATCGTTTGTGCAGCAAATAAATGAAAATACTCTGTCAATGTGCCTTTTATATTGCTTTTCGTACGCAATTTCAATCAACTTGAAAGCACAATGGGAAAATATCTCCTTGGTACTTGTTTATTGCACTTTTCCTTTATTATTATTTTTTTTTTTGTGACTTGTTACTTTGGCAAAATATTTTATGAAAGCCAACAGATTGCATGAAGCTCTGGCGCAATATTGCTTTAATATGCCTCGACAAACTGGAATCATGGAGCTTACTGAGAATTTTTAGTTTACAACAAATCCTGCTTAAAGGCTAGGTGTACAAAAAAAAAGAAATCAAACTCAAATTCAATTTAAATCAATACAAAATTGGCAGCAATATTACTTTCATTCAATACATGCTTTTAAATAATGTAGCAGCTGTTTAAAAATGTAAGATTTATGCTTGCTTCTAAATAACAATCTGATACAATTTATAATCATTTTAAATCTGGATTTCCTTTTTTCCGACTGAGTAATGTTTGGTTCATTCTTTCATTACTCACTCAATGCTGACTATGTAATCTACTCTAGTTTTATCATTAGTATTATGAGAACAGTAACAAAACCATTTTTCTTGCTCTATACACATTTACAATATGATGAACTTTTGTACAGCAATGACAATGAGAACTACTTTCGTCATTTTGTAAAATTTCACGTTCCAGTTGGCACCAATGTATGTATACATGAATTAGCCACAAACAAAATTTCGCTAAAATTGTCTACTCATAAAATAATAATAATAATCATAAAAAAATCATTAAATGTCCAAATAATCTTGATGTCCTTAGTCCTAAATGTCTAATTAATAAATGAAATAATTTTGTCAGCTATTCTTATATGCCTTACTTTGTTATCTTTTCATTTAAGTTTCTCATTAAAGACAATTCACTTTCAGACTTGAGAGCATGTCGTACGACCAGCTCACATGTCACTTATCATTGAGCAAACAAGCTGTGAATGGTGTTTTGTCTATGTAAATGTCAGTATGGTACTTAGAACACATTTCTGTGGTAGTCATCGTCAATTTGAATAAAAGTTACTTTTAACCTCGTTATTTGATATACACTTTATACAACAAGGATTCTTTTTTTTTGGTTTTGTATAGCAAGTGTAGAAGTGTGTGAAGTGCATAGTGCACTTATTAAACACTTCCAATATTGTTCTACTGCTTGTTGAAAACTATGCCCAAGCTTTCAGCATTTTATAGCATACATTCAATCAACAACAATAAACACTGCCGAACAACATAAATTTCAATAAGTTTATGGGAAATAGAAAACAAAATTTCCATTATCATACAAGAACTACCAAATTGTTCATTTATCTTCATAACATGTTATTGACACTTTTGATAATCCTTAGCAATTTTTCGCTCACCAGTTGTTGTTAAATATTTTTCTGGCATTTCAAACAGATGCGTCGATATTTACGTCACCAACATTTTGAAACAAGATGAACAAGAAACTAGTGAATTCAATTATAGCACGTTCTCTAAATGTTGACAAGTGAACTCATCAACTCTACTCATTTCGCACACACCCAACATGCCAAACGCCTCCTGCAATCTATGTAATACAGCTTCTTCTTATGTTACAGTTAGGAGCTGTTATAGATGACTATCATCTTAAACTTTTTATTATTATAGCAAAAAGGGTGATTTTTTTCTTTGCCACNTTTTTTTTGCCATAGTATGTGCCAACTTCATGCTATATAAAGCATCTACTTTATCGTTTCTCATTTTCAGAAATAAATTCAGTTCACTTTAAGATTTATAATATTTTAGCAGATTTTATTACTTGGGCAAAAATTTTACGATCTTATTAAAAATGTGTTCTAGTAATAAAATCATCTTTGCAATTTACATATAAATTAATACAATTTCAAAAATTTTCATAACACAATAAATGAGCATGCATTTTAATGAGGTAGAACGAAAAGAAATGAAATTTCGAAAAAACCAGACTACGTAGCGTATGAGTGACAATTTTTAGTAATGAATTTTGCTTTTCACAATAAGTATCAACTTAAAACTTTTATTATTTTCTTCATACACAAAAAGGTCACCTTTTATGTGGCGTCAAATTATTTTCAGAAATTTTACTTGTAGGTACCAAATATTTTGCACATTGAGCACTTTTCGCACGTCATGGTACCTGACATTAATGTTTGCTTTTAAATGAATTAAGTGCATATAAAAGTTATACATACATATTTTGTATGTTAAAGAGAGACACAACTTGAAAGCAGAAAAATTCGATTAAATGATAACTAGCAGTTCACCTTAGTCATGAACTTTAAATAACAGTTGACGTTTGCGAGACAGTTTGATAAATGACAAAAGTTAGTCCTATTTGTCAAGTGCAAATGAAGAAATAAAATGCTTGACATTTTTGTTTCAATTAAATTGAAAACATCAATATAAGTAAGAAAAAGGCAGAAATGAATAATTAATTCCTTTTTTTCACGAGTTCCAAATTGATTGCTATTTCATGTAGCTCACAAGGGAAATTTAAAAATGAACTCAATACTTTCACTCCTCTACAAAAGTCAGTGGGGGTTTTACTTTTACTTGAATGATAATATCCAACATATTCATCATACATTTATTTCATTTTCTATGCTCTATATCGTTTGAATACTATAAATTTGAATGAAATTTTATTTTATCAATAGGTTATTGAAGAACGTATTGTGCATATTCCATATGTGCCACCGCAACCAGAACCATATTATCAACCGACTGGCAATGAACTAAAGCCCCATCCAGTGGGAGAGGATGCCGGTGTTGTGGTCTTCAACTATAATCCCATTAGTGCCGTCAATTATGTAAGTATTACAAGCCATTTTAAATTTAATATTTTGCATTTTATTTAAAAATATTTAAATTTTTCATTTAATTCCAATTCATGTTTATTTTCTCAAGCCTGACCATATACTACATGGCACATATAAATAATTTTTGTTGTTTTTGTTCTTTTTGTTGTTGTTGTATTTTTTCATTGCAACACACGTTTGTCCAACTATGCATTTTATTGTTTAAACGTGTAGGAAGTAGTTGCTGCACATTTCACCTTTGACTGGGAGCTTTAAACAGCTGCCAATGAAAATAAATAGAACCAGTGAAGGTAAAACGTGAAAAGCAACAGGAAAATACAATACAAATTCAATTTAAATCAAGTGTTGAACGCTCTGGTGCACAAATCAAGTGCATTGCAATTTGCAATAAAAAGTAAAAAAATGAAAAAGAACAAAAGACAAAAACTGGCAACACACCCATATACGTCATTGTGTCAACAAATTGCGCTAAATAGTTGTCAGAGTTACGTATTAACATATATGTATAATACTTTATTCAATTTTCTACAAATCGCTTTCGCTTTTCCCTTTTCTACTTTTAACTTTCGATATGCTATTACAATAACAAACTTGATACTTATTCGCCCATGTTGACCTCTTTAATACGAAAGGGTTGCTAACACTTGGTACTAACCAAATGGCTACGTAGATATCGTTGAGTAATATTGAAATTAATTTTTTCAAGGATATTAAAGAAGTCAAATTGACAACAGAATCAAGTGATTCCGATATCTCTTCATCTGAATCACGTGCCTCAACACCTAAGGGAAGCATGCACAATATGGAGCTTAGAGCACAAGAAAATCCATTTACAAAAATGTTAGAGGTGAAAAATCCCTTCTCCAAACTATTGCAAACGTTACATCAACGTTCACCTAGTTGCTCACATGATGATGATGATGATGATGAAGATGATGAGGATGACGATGAGGATGATGAAGAAGATACTGAAGGAAAATGTGATAAAACTCAAGAAGACCGTCAAAAAGGAGGTGCTGATGAAATCGAAGATATTTGGGCAAACAAATCACCTGAATATCAACCTGCCACACCTACCTTTATTAAAAGTCAATTTGGCAAAAATGTCCCCAAAATTTATACACAACAAAACGATTGCACCAACTTTATAGCACCCGTAAGCTTTGACCGTGATATCACTAATCGAATGACACGCTTAATAAACAAATCTCGTGAAAATGTTAATGTACAAGCTCAAGAAAATAATGTTGTAGAAGAAAATACTGAAAATGTAGATGTAGTTGTAGATAATGTTAAAAACTTAAGTCTTCCATGCGAGCCAGAAAGCTTTTGCTTTGAAGAAACAACATCCTTTCAATTGCAGAAAATTAAAGAGGAACAAGTTATAGAAAGAAATAATTGGCCGAAAACTTTGCAAGACCAAATTGCATTTCTAACCGCTAGACTTAAGGGTGGACTAGGGGAAAATTCGGAAATTTTCAAAACAATAGCAAAACTTAATGAAAACAATAGTCATCAATTGAAGAAAGCAGCAAAAGAAAAAGCTAATTTATTGTCTCTTTTACCACAGTTCAGCCGTTCAGCTATAGGTGGATCTAAAATTTTAACAAACTGCCATCCGAGTAATTACGATGAGGCTGGGGAACATCTGGAGTTCGAGTCTCGATTTGAATGTGGCAATCTAGCAAAGGCTGTGAAAATAACTGAATCATATTATGAGCTTTATTTAAGACCAGATCTATACACAAGTCGCTCCAAACAGTGGTTCTATTTCCGTGTACGTCGCACCAAAAAATCCATGGTTTACAGGTACATACAAACATAAATAGAAATGGCAATTGAAATTTGGTTGCTCACATTTTCCATTCAACAAAGATTTTCGATTGTAAATCTGGTGAAATCTGATAGCCTCTATAATGAAGGTATGCGACCCTTGATGTATTCAACCACAGCTGCTGAAAAGTCTCGTGAAGGTTGGAGACGTTGTGGTGACAATATACGTTATTATCGTAACGATGAGGAGTAAATATAATCGATTTGCTAAATTAATGCATAATAACAATAACATATTTGTTTGTAGAAGCAATTCGAATGATGAAGATGATGAAAATGCATCTTATACACTTACGTTTAATATTGAGTTTCCTTATGACGATGATACTGTATATTTTGCACATAGTTATCCTTACACGTACACAGATTTACAGGTAAACCTAACCACGAAACAATGTATA
>JXHJ01005946.1:0-10903 GCA_001014935.1 Liriomyza trifolii | reverse complement strand
AAAAAAAAAAAAAACAGATTCTCATTTAACAAGCCCACCCTTTCTCATAACAATATTTCATTTATAATTTTGACCTCGTTTGTGAAAAAACGTACATACACTAATCAATTTCTATAATTGCTAGCGGTCAAGTTGTCGAGATTCATTAAAATCATGCTCATGCATAAACACCTATTAAACTTTATTACCTATTTCATATTTTTACCTGTTTTTAATTTTATATTACCTTTGTGTGTAACATTTTTTATTATTAAATGAGGAAAAAAAAAACTTATCAAACTGAAACCGAGGAAAAAAATGCATTCATTGCATTTATTCATAACCAAAAACATGATTTTATTTTTACATAATATATATTTTAAAAAGTGCTGATTTAAGTCAAAATCGTCATTTATTCCTTGAATGTCTCTAAAGTTAAAATGAAAAATGTAACAAATTTGTTTATCAAACATTTTATCTTATCTCAATGTAACAAGAGTTATAATTTTCATAAGTAGAAAATGGATCAAAAGTTCTTTTTTGAAAATGACCGTTAAAGCTTTTAATGTTGCAAATGTTTTGTGTTTTTAATTGTCTGTTTGTTGATTAATAAGTGTTAATACTTTTAAATCAAAATGCAACAACTTTACAACAAATCTGTACCTGCAGGACCCGTTTATTGTTTGAAACCTATAAAAGTACTAAATTACGAAATATGTATTTCAAATACTTCTCTAAAATACACATTTAATTAAATTACTATTAAAAATACAAAAAATACTGTAACAAAAAAAAAACAATTTTTTCATTCTACTTAATTTAATTAAAAATCTTTTCTATATACTTAATTACATTCTCAATGTTTCGTATGCAAATTTTAACCAAAAAAGATCATTTTGAACTTAAACTTAAAATTATGAAACATCTAAGTAAACTTTGATGAAATTTTATAACAATCTAAATTCACTTCACAAAAAATAATATTCTCAAACTATGAAATATACCTAATAAGTAATAAGTTTTACCTAGTTATGTTATGTAACCATTTGTCACTTAAATAATCCCAAGGTCTTAACAACATAATTTTATGAATTGTGTTATTTTATAAATTTTTTTTAAAAGTTATAGGTAATTCTTAAATTTATATACCACATTTTAAAATGGAAGCCGACGGTAATTAATGACAGTTAGAATTATCTGGTAGTCACAAAAAAGGTCCCTTGAAGGCCATGTTTTTATAAACTTACCGTGAGACCAAATTGTTACACAATGATCTTTACAACACCTTGTTACAATTTTTAAAAGTATGTACCATATTTTGGGTAGTTCTTTGTAAAATTATATTATATTTATAACAAAATTGACAAAGAGGTTGTTTTGTAATAAATATTATTTGAGACACTTGTGTTGCATAAAAATGCAAAGTTATAAACCATTTTATACACATTTTGTTTTGTTTTGTTTTAAACTAAATTTTATTTTATCACTTAATATTTTAAAATTTTAACCACACTCTTATGCAAGATCGGTAGCTTCAATACCACGTGTTTTCTGTATAACAGGCAGTCATTTAATGTGAGTCAAAACCTGCAACGTTGCTCTGTGAACCACGCAAACAAAGTTAAGAGACATATGTACATACATACATACATAGTATATTGTCACAAACTCCAGATATCCGTCACCGATGTGAAAATGGAAGTATTATCGTGTGGGGTGAGTATGGGTAAAATTAGAAAACTTAGTTATTCTCAACTTATCATTGTTGTTAGCTAAGGTGAAACAAATCAATTGTGGCGCTCGAGAAAACCTTAGTCTCGGCATTCGTTGTATAATAAGTAAGTTAGTAGTTGTGGTCCCACTGATATTTTAGGTGCTATATCTAATGATCGTGTCGTGTTGGTTACGTTTACGAATGCTGGTACACATATGCACAAATAGTATATAGTGGGAATTTTAAAAATTTATTTGTAAATATATATATCTACGTATGCATATGTTCATATGTATGTATATCGTTGAACGGTCATATAGGTAGTCATACATAATTCAGTTGGAAATGTATATACCTAGGGGTACAAATAATTGCAGCAGTAAGCACTTTTAACGGAAAAGAATTTCACTTTGTAAATAAAACTAAAGGCAAACAAAAAGTTAAGAGATCTCTACAGGTACCCATACATTCATTTAGAATAAACAGATTTGGGATATGCGACTGTATTAGAATATCATAGCAGAGTTTTCGTTTTTTCCAAGTTTTTTTTTTTTAAATCATATTTTTCTTGATTAATGTATGTTTAAAATATATACAGATTTAGGTGCTCTTTAAACCCATAACCAAAAATGTCCAGAAAAAATTCTGATATTTGAACATTTTGATCAAAAATATTGGGCAATAAAAATAGGGTTTTTTTTAAGGGTCTTTCAAGAGTTATAAACCAAACGAAGTGAAGTTTAAGCTCATGTTTAAACTACATATGTGTTTCATTATAAGTCCTTGCAATGGTTTTATGTCCGGAAAAAATTACATATCACTTTTCTCAGATTCAGGTAATATGCGGACCATTAATAAAAAAAAATAAAGGGATTTAAACCAGCATTTTTCTCTTGGTGGGGTACAATACTTCATTTTATAACTACTACGATAATTTAATTTATTTACAATTCTAAACGTCTTAACCACCCAATGTTATACCTATTTGATCTTGGGTTTCTACTTAATTCAAAATGCTTTTTATAATATGTATGTAGGTATATCAGTAATCTTTTATAGGAAATACATATACCTATACACAAACATGTGTATATTGTTCCGATGTTTTATAAAGAGGAAAGAATTAATGATCCAGACTAGACTGTATTTAAATGCCTGTAAGCACAGGCACAGGTATGAACATACATACATATGNTTTAAATGCCTGTAAGCACAGGCACAGGTATGTACATACATACATATGTATGTATATACAATGAAAATAGACGACTGTATACATTTTTTATCTTAAAAAAATAAAAAATAAACTTACGCCATACTCCTTATTTGCTTATTTTTCTTGTTTGTTTATTTCCACAATCTTTTTCAATTAACAATACGCCGCTAAGTTAACAACTATACCATACCACATTTAACTTTTGTGAGACATTCTTCCATATTCTCTTTACTGAGTTATGCTTTAGAAAAAAGATAACGAACATATTGTTAATTATTCATCAACAGCTATTTAATTTTCATCAAGTTTAATGGGTCTTACAAAAAATACTTATTGTCTGTACCTGAGATAATAAAGAGTTAATAAAACAACATACACCTAATAGTTCTGTCAATCGGAGTTTTCTTTCAGTATCCCGGGATTTCCGGGACTTCTGAAATTGAAAATAACAATCATTATTAAAAAAAAAAGTAATAATAAGTAGGTACCTTTCAATGTGCTTCAGTTTATTGATACAAAACATATAAAAAAAAACTATTTCACTTCATTAAAAAAAAATAATTAGTTAAACTTATGAGAGAAGTTTTGAAAAATAAGATGGTCCCAAAAAATTAATTATTTTAAAAATTATGTGGTAAAGGCACCAATGCATCCAGGGTATCATATCGCAAACTAGTTCAAGAACACAAATTTTGGACACTTGCGAAAATTATTACCCAAAAAATTGCAAAAAACCTTTTCCCACAGATCCCGGGATAGACGGCACTATTACTTAGTGTGACAGTTAATTTTTTCCAATAAAATAAAATCATTTAATAAATGAATGCACGTACTCTTAACATTATTTAACTAGATCTATATGTTTAGAAAATACTTTTTTTAACAAACTTTTTGTCTGTTAAACATATAATGCATACTTCATCAAAGGTGCAGCAATAAAATAGATAGAAAAAAACCACATGTGTACAAATAGAGGNACTAGATCTATATGTTTAGAAAATACTTTTTTCATCAAAGGTGCAGCAATAAAATAGATATTAAAAACCACATGTGTACAAATAGATAAATAAATGCATACTTAAGGTCGTTACGATCAGATATATGTACTTACTATGTCATTACACACAGTGTATACATAGTATCATTATGTTCAAATTTCCGTCTCTAAATTTTTTAATTTCAAATAAATGCATTATAATATTCGCCATAAATTTAATATATGAAATTTTATGTTTTCAATGTCATCAACCAACCGTGACATAATCGCTGCTTGTCAACATTACATATATTAGTAAAAAGCTATACATATATTTTTTACGTACTTATTAAATAAATGACAACATAATTTTTATATTAACAAAATATAAAAAAAGAGCAATTGCATAAAATGCATACATACATAAAATTGTTTAGCGAATTTATTAATTTATTTCCAAACTACTCAGAGTAATTGTTTTTTCTAAAACTCCCTGTTTTATTTGGATTGAACTTACCGTTATTTAAACAAATATTAAATTCAAATAATTGATAAAATTTTACTATACACCTTATATTACTATATTTAACTAGGTTTTGGCAGCAGGTGTTAGCCTTTATATATTTTCCAGGAACCCTTATTTTCATATGGTACAAGCATTATCTAGCATATTATTCAATATTGATGTATATATCTAAATATGATTAGAATATCGATTCGCCTTATCAAATTGCACTAAATATCTCTTGTTATGGTTATGAGAAAGGGGTGCTAGCTTATCATTCAAATGAGCCAGATAGTGAAATAATATTATCTACCCCATTACTTCCATATTTTCATTAAAAAAATTATCTTCTCTAAAATGATTTCCATTATTTGATTTAACTTAAATGCAAACCTACTTATTATTTATAACGATAATGCATACATATGTATCTATATGCATACACGTTTCAATATACTTCCTTATCTTAAAGCACACACGTTGGAGATATATGTGACCAGGAGGTTCCCTAGACAATTAAAATTCTCTTAAATGAAATCAAGAATATTATAATATAAGTATATATGTATATTCCTACTTTATTGAAAAGTTGGGTACAGTGAATGTTAGATTATTAGAATATTAACCCTCTATTTCAAATATCTATCTAATTTACACAAGGAAATTAGTTTTTTGATTGTTAAAAAACACATGTAATTAATTCACCTCAACAATTCGAAATATTTCTTTTTGAAATGTTTTAAAATATCTGTTTCAATGTAGGTATAATTTATAGTCATCAGTTCTAGTAATTCTGAGTAAAAACCGCGATTATCATAAGTATAATAAATATTTTTCGACAAGTTGACCAAATAAGAAAATTTGGTTGATAATTGGCACTATGAAACTAGCAGGAAAGGATAATATGAATATACATATGTAAGCAGATAAAATTGGAATTAAAATAAATTCTTACCTGTGATATTGATCCTTTATTTAAATCCCCGTTTTTGTTTAGTACATGTTCAATTTCTTCCTGTAATCCACAAAACTATGTAAATAAGTATATACTAAGATATGTTTTTAAGAATTGTAAGACCTTAAAAAAATAAATCAACGGAACCGAATTCGAATTAAATGGTAAATCTTATCTTATCATTGAATTTGTTTGTCGTTTTTTCTTACAAAAACATAAGTACAGTAGAATCTCGATAATTCGTAATTCAAGGGACTGAGGCAATTTTTCGAATTATCGAGGTTTTCGAATAAGCGAAATTACGGTTTATCGAAATTAATTTTTTTACGAATTAGAGGGATTTTTTTGGTTAAATTACGAATTATAGAATAGAATTGTAGAACGTTTTGTAAATAAATTAAAAACAAAAACAACAAAACGGTCTTTTTCGTGTCAATTTTACGAAGTTGAAAATTACGAATTATAGCGTGTAAAGGTTTAGGAATACGAATTATAGAACGCTTTCATTACACGAAATGAAAACTGGAAATTCGTCGGCGAAACCATAAATTCGAATTATCGAGGGGACCAAAATGCAAGTGTTTTTTTTTCGAATTATGGAGGGGACCGAAGGCGATTCTACTGTAACTTCATAGGTATAGATATTTACAAGTGCAAAAAATTTAATAGTTTGTAAACCTCGTATTCTGATCCCAATTTCGAAATTGTTCGCTTTTATAAAGACTATAGTATTTTGCCAAATTGAAGGAATAATTCATTGACATGTTTCATTTTTCTGCCTAGTCTTATTCCTCACAATCTCGTTTGGGTATCTGAGCCTCTTTTCAATTGGAATTTAAAAAAACAATCACAGATACCTTTTGGTCTATTCCGGTCTTTATCAAATCAACGTCACAATCACTGGATATATTTGAGGATACTGAACTGACATTATGATCCTCGTCCGTAGCAGTGGGCTCTATAAACACTTCTTGAGCCAAAGTGGCAAGTTCATCCTTGATTCTATTTAACCAAGACATTTTATCAATTTTTACTATTAAAGAGTTTTTTTGATCAATTTTACTAGCACATATACTTAAAAAACTTTAAACTTCGGATTTATCAATGATTTTTGTATATGCTCAATTTACTGCCGACTTATGGATATTTTGTTATTTTTTGTATTTTTACACACATCGACTGTTTATTTTCTTTTATCTATCAACTGTCATAATCAGCTGGTATAAAAATATACGAAATGCCAACATTGCATTTAAAGAGACAATCTATTACAATTTAAACATCTGTAGAATATTTATTTATACCGTTATACTTTCTTTCTATTGTTTTCGACCAATATTAAAATATTTTTTAAATATTTTATATATGACTTTTCAATAAAGATTTTACTTCATTTCATTTAAAACGAAGATGTTTTTCTCTATTAATAAAGAATCCAGTTCTGAAATGAATAAATATGTTTGTACCTATATATATTTAATTAGTATTGAATCAATTTGCTGTGATCACTTAACACTTTTTTTTATTTATCAATATTAACTTTATAATAAACTCCAGTACAATTTTTGATTTCAACAAATGGCCTACAATAAGAAATTTTATTATCAACATTTAGACGATTAAGACATTGATTCAGAATAAACGAGATTGCGAACTAAAACCCAATCCAACGCCACGCATGGTATGTGTTGCTTGGCGGGCTACTTCGTATTGCTGTTCCATGCTGGTAAACATATCTTCTCGAGTTTTAGCATCTGTATTTGTAGATGGTTGTTCAGTTGTGCATGACGAGTTTTTAATTCCCATTAAACGCATAAACTTTGAGGCTACTTTGCCATCTGAATCCTGTGAAAACTGAGCAGTCCCCCATTTAGATGCATTATCTTCTCCTTTCTTACCACTCCATAAAAGTTTTCGCTTTTGAATTTGTTCAGCATATTTGCTGGGGTTTACTGCACTTGGATTATAATACTTTGGTAATTGTGAGAGATCAGACTCAACCTTGGTTGAAGTTAGTGCATTCATTAATACATTAGAAGTAGTATTACCAATTGGGATTTTGTTTTGAACAGTAGACAAGGTAGCTTCCTTAGTTGAATTCGCATTTTTTCCATTATTGTATAGACCAGAATCTCGATTTTTATCACGTAGCTGTTTATACTCTTTGTGTGATTTAGTTTTTCCCGCAGGCGAATTCGATCTAGACTTGGAATATCTTCTTTGCCGCTCTAAGGAATTATGGTGCGATGGGCTTGGCGATATGGACCAACGGGAATCTTTACGTAATTGTGAGCTACTTTTATCTTGCTTGCTTCCCCGAGAATCGGACTCGCGATGACGTCTGTGTCTATTATGATTACGTTCATCATATTGTGTAGACTCTTGCAAATCACCCTTTCTACGATCTTGTTTATAATATACATAATTTTTTTCGTTCTTCAAAGAAAGAATTAATTTTTCATAACTCAAATTTTTCATCAATTTTCATTCAAATTTATGACCTACCTTACAAAACTTATTATCAGATTTACTCTTTTTATCATGACGCTCACGTTGGCTGCGAACTCCATCTTTTACATTAGTATGGTATTTTTCATGTTTTTTATCTAGTACGCGTGTTTGCTTATGATCAACGGCTCGTTCTCTAGAGTCGTATTTTGATTTTTTTAAGGACCTCACACTTTCCTAAAAAATAAATTATTTGACGATTTTGAAGAATACCACGAGCAATTTCTAGTCTGAAAGCTGGTAGCAAATAATAATAAATTCCAACACAGTTTAAATACCGAGTTGTTTAAAGAAAAATCCCTTGAGAACTCAAAAAACTCATTAGCTATAGGTACTAGTTAGTAGATTTTAACATCCGGTTATCTTATTATATGTATTACCTTACACCTGAAGGATTCTTTTTTGTTATTCCTTTCCTTTCTCGAACTCCGAAAATCGTCTTCCTTGATTCTTTTTGCTTCAGAGCTAGAGCTACTACTGCCACTACGGCTGCGTCGTAGATTTCTAGATTTGTACTTATTGCCGTTGCGATGAGTGGAAGTTCTTCGTTCAGCCTAAGAGGGGAATCGCACTATTCAGAAACAGCAAATTCATGTTACTTATCAAGTTTATAATAATACATTCAAGATAAAAGTACAAAAAATTTTCTTAAACGCACAGCCTTGTATTGATAAGATGCGCCATCTTGATTTTAATACACACATTGCTTGACACCCTTAAGTATCGAGCATACAGAGAAGTACGGATGAAATTCAATAATGATATTAATATTTATCAGTGTATTTTATTTACCACATTGATAGGACTTTCCAATTCCTCATCGCTTCCGTAATTTACTATTCCATCCATTTTGAATTTTTTAGTTAATTTACAGTAATCAATTGGATCCGACTTACTAGAAAAAATAAACATCAGATAGCATAACCAAACAATTGTCAAATAAATTTTACATCATTGCCATATATAAAGTAATATTTCTAAATTAGAGTTGCCAACTATAACTTCAAATCCTCTTTTTTAATTTTCTCAAGTCAGAAAATATATTAGTTTAAAGAATTTTTCTAATCTTAATACAGGTAGGTATATTAATTATGTGTCACAGTGTTTGTCCGAGATGGACTACTAAAGCTCCAAACCGATTTTAACATTATTTAATTTAATTGTTGTGCTTTGGTCCAACATAAAAGAGGGGATGGACTAATTCATACCTAATTTGAGATTGCAATTTTATTTTATTGCGATTAAATTGGGTTTTTATTATAAAGAGAGAAAAAAACCAACGTTTCCATGTGAAAGTGACAGTACCGACTTAAAAAAACATTTTGAAATAGATGCATGTTGTATATTGTTCAAATTCAAATACTCACAATTTATTAAAACACTGAGTTGAAAACATTATTAAGATTTTTGGATACACGGGAGTCTAAATAAATGTGCAAGTATACAAATATTGTTTCAATTGGACCAACAATTTAAATTATATTGTTTGTTGATATACATATATGCATAAGTGAGATCATAACTGCAATTTTTAAATATGTAGGTACATTTCGAAGGTGAAGATACAACCTTTATTGATATTTTATCGGACAAATCAATGCCCTTTTTTTTAATAATTACTGTAATCTAACGTATATACATATGCAGATACGTTCACTTTCAGAAAAATTGTGCCTAGGTACATAAAAATATATAAAAATATAAAACCTAAATGGCAATCTTTTTATACTTAATACATATGTATGTATGTATGTATGTAACGCTATCAGAAAAATTAAGACGCACTTTACTGCCTTTAACAATTGTTACTTTTGTATATGAAAATGAACAGTTAAACCTTAAAATTTAATTATTTTTTTTTAAATTCATATTAATAAAGTGAAATGTCGATGGATTCAGATTTCTTGTACGCTTTGCAATTGCAAAATGAAATAAATGAAGTCAGTGATGATGTGAGTAAAGTTTAAAAAATAATCCTTTGTAGGTAGGTACAAAGATACATTATAACGTGACATTTTTTCAGTCTGTAGAAGAAGTCGAGTTCAAACTACCCGAATCTGTTAAGCATGTCAAATCTGTGAGGGCTCTAAATGAGGGCAACTATCGCTCAAATTTAGATGAGGACTTTCTCAACCGTACACAGAACTTAGTTCACCCAGAATGGGAGACACTGGACCCTACTCCAGACGTGCATGCACTATTTTCCGCGTTTGACAATAAATTCTTTCAAAGTCGCTTAAAGTGTGTAACATTGGAATGGAGTAAACGAATGTACAGCTGTGCTGGCATTTGTTATTCTCGCCGGAATCGTCTTGGGATGGAAGTTACAGTGAGACTAAGCGAGCCTTTATTAAAATTACGTCCACGTAAAGATCTCGTTGAAACCTTACTGGTAAGCTATTTTTCAATTTGTTGTAAGAAATTATTTATAAGAAAAGTTATACCTTCCACCAGCATGAAATGATACATGCCTATTGCTTTGTGCTCAACATTCGTGAAGGCAATGGAGGTCATGGTCCAAATTTCAAAAAAATAATGCATTCCATTAATAAAGTAGCTGGCACAAATATAACCGTCTACCATACATTTCATGATGAAGTAGAACTTTATAAGCAGCATTGGTGGCGGTGTAATGGCATCTGTCAAAATCGGTCACCATTTTTTGGATATGTAAAGCGTACATGTAATCGAGCGCCTGGTCCCAATGACCAATGGTGGGCAGCACATCAAGAATCTTGTAGTGGCACATTTATGAAAATAAAAGGTCCCGATAACTCCAATAAAGAAAACAGGAAAAAAAAGAATATGGGTGGAGATTTACGAAAAATTTTCGGGGTCAAAAATTCTAAAAATCATATTCATACAGTACTGGGATCCAAAACAACCAATTCATCGAGTATAATCACGAAACCAATTTCAAGTGGTACTTCTATTTCTAAGGAATTCCCCTCCACTTCATATACAGTTAGGGATCCATTTAATACCAATAAAATAGAGAATACAACAAAGCCAGGCCAAAGTACTTCTTCAATAGCTACAGCGTTTCCACC
>JXHJ01005935.1:0-10087 GCA_001014935.1 Liriomyza trifolii | reverse complement strand
AAACACAAACCGTAGAGGAGAGTTTTATTTTCAAAAAACTCTGGAGATTTTTCTCTACCGTGTAAACATAGCTTAAGGCAATAACTTCTCCTTCGCTGCACTTTCTAATTCTAAAATGAAATTGTAATGTTCCGGATATTCAAAAAACTCCGATTTAAAATTTCCTTATTGATGAATGATGTGCTTGACGCACGCTATAACGAGCGATATTTTCGAATAATTCAGTTTCAGTGTTAGATTAGATATATCACGCATTTTAAATTCTTTTTCCAGTTCCATACTGCCCACAGAACTGTGATGGAAGAATGTCACTAATTTTTGGACTTCCGAATTATGTTTGCAACATCGCTTGATTCATTTACGTCACTAAACAAAATAATTAAGAATATTCACAACACATTGACTTTCGTCATAATCCTGAAAAAAACTTACTCATCAACTTCATCTACGTCAGATTTCTAAATAGCTTTATTTACCACTAGTTGTATCGTATGTGATGCGCAAGGAATGTTTGTCATCAGTAGCCCGTTTCTGTAACTCGTTCGAGACGACTAAAAACAAACTCGAACGACTTTTGTCGATCGAGAAGTATCAAGTGTTTCTGTAATTTTTTAAACTCACCTATCGAGAAATTAATGGTGAATAAACAAAACAGCTTTTTATTTTTAAAAAAAAAGCTCTTACATAGAAAAAATTGTCTCATTTATAGTCATTTGAATTATTTTTAAGCCATCTAGGCACAGTAGCAAAAATTCCACAAATGTATGCTTCATTAATTTGTTTTTTTTTTTTATTTATATAGGAAAAATATGTTCTCGCCTGCTATAAACAAGTGAGAAATAACTCGAATGATTTCTCGAATGTTTTAGTTCACCATAGTTACAGAAACACTAGTTTTCGAGAAGTTCTTAAAGTGACGTAAAAATATGTTTTTCAATCGAAAAATACATTCTCGAAAGCTTACAAAAACGGGCTACTGAAATAATTATTTTATAATTTTAGAACGTTCACATTCAATAGCTTCTTTATATGTCACTGCAGCCACAAGAAATACATCCGGGTATGGTGAAAAACAATTAGATATGATTTTGCTCATGTTTGAACCCGTAGAACGACAGTCCATCGTTTCAACTGCCAGGGTTGCAGATTTTAAAACATTATTCTCAATAAAATGGACTGTTACTGTGAGATAGTGCTGCATCGTTTTGCTCGTCAACCCATCAAACGTTATTGCAACATATCTGAGAAACAAAACATATATAATTTATATAGAATTCAACTCAAAACTAGAAAATATTTGCTTCACTGATTTCAAAACATTTTCAAGTACCGATTTGGTTTCTTCATATGCCTTTTATAAAAGAACGTCCCTTAAATGACGTCGGCTAGGCAAAGCGGACCTCGGGTCTAGTTCTTTCACAAATGCTATGAAAGTATAATCGTTTACGATACTCAGTGGCTGCAGGGCTCTAGCAAAAATTCCCAATAATTTTTTATCCAGCGTCTTCTTTCTCTGAGAATCGGAGGTATATGCAGCCTTTTGTGTTTTTGTAAATTTGCGCATAGATTGCTGTTTCCCGCTACGATTTCTGTAAATAAATGTTTTATCAATAATTTATATTTGGAACATAAGAAACATACTTTGTAGTGTCAGGCTCCTCACCACTAATGCTTGAAACGAGATTTTCGTCGTCTAAAGCACGTAACTTAGATGGATGGTGGCGCTCCAGATGCTTTTTACAATTACATAGTGGTGTTTCCACTACATTTCACATCAGCGTTGCAATTGAGGCATGTGGCAATGTCGCCTTTTTTCAGAAAGTTTTTCCAAATAAATGATTTCTTATTAACAGCGCGACTTGGTGTATTTACTGTATATGTATTTAAATATACAGCTGAGGTCAAAAAGTTATCAGCTATTTCTTGTGCTTGACGTTTATTTTGCCGCTGTCGTTCTTTTAAGAATCTGTATTGGTTTTAATCTGTATTAATTTACACGCGTGTGAAAGTTTATTGTGTTTTAACTGGCGAATTCAATTTTTATATAATTAATTCACTATAGTTTATTTATTTATTTATTTAATTCGAGTATATAAATATCCGCAGTACAAAAAATTTAAGGCACTAGCTACTCAGGCTATCGGCACTATCAAAAAAGGAAATATAAAAAAAAAAAAACTAAGTACATATAATCTTAAAAATTAATGGACTTATATAAGTTCATGAACTGTTTTTGTATCTTTTTCTGATAAATAAAGATAAATTTGAATTTGAATTTAAAAATTAATGGAAAATAAATATGTAAATAATACAAAATACAAAAGTTGATTAGAAAAAAGAAGTTAAATAGAAAGTAACAAATTGGCAGAAGAGATGAAATTAAAGATAATATTAACATTATTTACATTATATTCTTGCAAAAACAGACTGGCGTTACTATTCTTAAAAATATTGCTTCTAATGGAGAGATATTTAGGGCAAAAATTTAAAATGTGGTCAATAGATAATGTGCAGTTACAAGATGGACATATAGGCGGTGGCTTTCTTTCCAGTAAGTGACTATGCGATGCTGCCGTATGTCCAAGTCTTAACCTAGTGAAGACTTTTAATTTTTTAGAGCATATATTTCCTGGAATAGACGGCGTTGAAGGCGAACTATTGTTATATGAATGATGGTGGATGTAGGATGAATTGTTTAAGTTATGAATATAGTTCCGAACAGCAAGAACAATATCACATTTAAGTTGCGGGTTGAATGTTATTGCCGGATGAGCTTTCGTCTTTTTTGCAACACTATCAGCGTAGTCGTTACCACTAATACCCGAATGACCAGGAATCCACATAATTCTAATTTTACTAGCATATTGCATAAGGATACCTTTGATCATCAAAATAAATGGCTGGTTAATGAAAGGATTTAGTATTGCTTGAACCGAGGATTTGCTGTCAGTGCAAATAACATATTTTCCTTTGTTTTTAGCGGCAAATACAACGGCACAATGTATTGCAAATATTTCAGCTGTGAATATTGAGCAATGTGGCAGCATGAAACCATTATTTATCACCATATTATTGTCTGAAACTACAGCAAAAGATGTAAATTCGGAATCAGTGAATATAAAGAACCAATTGTTTGTTTTCATCTTGATAAAGGTCTCCATAAACTTCGTCTTGAGTATTCAGCTTGTCATAGCGAAATAGATAGTTTATAAATGTCGAATTCGCTAACTTCCAAGGCGGAAATTTATGAGTTTTGGATAATGTGGTGTAAAGCGGTACTCCAATCTCACGAGAAAGAGCCGTAGTGCGCAAAATAGTTGACTTTAATCGCATATTACTAGACCGGTTTAAACAACAGCGTAGATCCTCGAGCACCAAAGGATTATTGCAGTTGAATAATTTAGGAATAAGGTTACAGTTGGAATTAGTAAGGAGATGATTGAGGCTAGGAAGTCCAGATTCAACTAGTAGGGAATGAATAGGGGAAGTAGGAAAAGCTCTTAAGCTATTGCGGATTGCAGCATGATATGGAGCAGCCAACGAATTAAAGGAACTCTTGGCACAGTAACCTTATATACTAAGACCGTATTGAATAGAAGATACAACTAGAGCTTTAGTTATGTTAAGTAACGATTTTGGGTGAGAGAAACTGCGACTAGAGGCGAAAAATTTAATAATATTCAATTTGGAGAATAATTTTTTCCGCAGATGTAGACAATGGTCTTTGAATGTTAATCGTCTATCGTATACTATGCCCAACACTTTGAGATTGTTAGTAGCAGGAATATTAATGTTGTCAAAGGACAATGAGAAGTTTGAACACCTTAATTTTCTACATACATGAAATGTGTTACATTTGGCAAAAGAAATAGATGCGCCCTAAGTCCGGGACCATATAATTAAATCATTTAGGACGGCAGTGAATTTGGTTTTGACTACATCAAGATTGTTAACCTTTGAATAAATCAAGACGTCGTCCGCGTAAAGAGAGTGGTTAAGATCATCGCGAGAGATAACATTGCTCACTTCATTAAATGCTATTATGAAAAAAATCACAGAAATAGGGGAGCTCTGAGGTATTCCATTGTGTAAAGGAGCTCTTAAGGAAAACTTATTGTTGCATTTGACTTGGTAAAATCTATTAGTGAGAAGGCCTTTGACAAAATAGAACATTTGAGTAGCAATATTCATATTGATTAGCTGCCGCAAAACTACATGAACTCCAATTCTGTCGAAAGCTTTTTCAAAATCAAGAGCCAAGATTGTAGCATGGTTTCTATGTGACAAGGCCGAAAAAAGGTAATGCTGGAGCAGGAGATGAACATCAATAGTACCTTGCTTTGGTTTGAAAGCAAACTGATGCAAACTCAAGAATTTGCTTCTAATTGCGAACCATAATATTCTATTTGCTACTCATTTTTCTAAAACTTTACTTAGACAAGGTAGCAATGAAATTGGCCGATAGCAATTCATATCATCCATAGGTTTATTTGGCTTAAGTACTGGAATAATAACAGCGCATTTCCACTCCTGTGGGTATATACTCGACGAGAAGATAGAGTTGTAAAGGCACAAAACTCTCAATTTTAGATCAAGTGGTAGATGTTTTAAAAAGGAATATGAAATACGGTCATGGCCTGGGGTGTTACCTTTAAGCTTGTGAAGGACGTTATGAAACTCATCTAAAGAGATTGGATCTTCAATAAGCTTGGCAGCATAATTTGTGGTTTCAGATATATAATCAGTAGCCAACGTAGAAATCTTATCAGTAATGAACTCTGTGGAGAAATTATTATCTGCAGAGTTATTTGACCAAGATTCAAGGAAAATATTACCGATATCCTCGGGTGTAGTAAACGAACTACTATTTGCATTGATGACAGAGATATGCGTTTCTATAAGGGCCAGTAAGTTTATTTATATTGTGCCAAATTTCTTTAGAATTGCTGCTAGGGCTGATGGTAAGAGATAACTTTTCAAAACATTTTCTCTTTTCTAATTTGGAATGAAATCTAAATGCCGCATTCAATTTCTTATAAGTAAGGAGATTGGCAGAGGACATGTTCTGTTTGAAGTTGTGCCAAGCTGTTTGTTTTTCACAACGTAATTTTGCTAGATTATTATTCCACCAGGGAACAGCGCTTGGAAACTTACGATTGTTAGATTTGGGGATAGAGAGATACGCAGCAGATAAAATAATTTTTCTAATTGTTGCAGCTTCTTTATTGATATTGCTAGATTGCGTGTAACGTGAGGCTAGCAGAGTGCAAGAAGACTGAAATTTTGGCCAGTCAACCTTATCAACCAAAAATTTTGCTCTAGGTATGTATGGTGTTTTCGGAGTGCTGTTTTCGAATGACGTTATAATAGGATGGTGATCACTACCGTGTAGACCTTGGAGAGTATGCCAGCAAAATTTGGGAAATAGCCTGCTTGAACATAAACTTAAATCGACATGCGAGACAGAACGGTGTGTCGAAAAGTGTGTCGGGGAGCCTGTATTAAGGACAGCAAGATCACAGGATAAAATAACATTCTCTAAAACTGAGCCTCATAAACGCCGAACCCCATAGATGACTCTAGGCATTGAAGTCACCAAGCACTAAAATTGGTGTTTTAAATTTTTTGACCACGTGAAGAATTTCAGCCGAAGTAAATTTTTGGCAACGAGGGATATACATGGAGATAATTGTAATTTTAAATCCTAAGTTGAGTTCTATTGCAATTGTTTAGATTGGACTGATAACATCAATAAGAACATGAGGAATATTCCTTCTTACCATGACACCAACACCTTGTTTGGCATTACTATTATAACTTAGATTATTAAAGTATGCCGCATAGCCCTTTGGAGGCAGTGTGGAAGAATTATGAGGTATATGTGTTTCCTGTAAAGATATAAAAACAGGATTGTGTTCATTAATTAAAACCAAAAGTTCTGTCCAATTGTTAATGAGACCATTAATATTGGTGGGAGATTACAACCATCACATGACTCAGCAAAAGTGCAACGTTTAGTTGTGTGGCCCAATTTTTGACATCGTTTGCACCTCATGGGATTAGGAAAGTATTCGCGCGTTTTAATGGAGTACCAAGCAATATTAACTTCTTCAGGTAGCTTGTATCGATTGAAAGACAGGAGAATAAGACCAGTCGGGACATCGTTTTGATTAATTTTTCTCGTGAATTTGTGAACACTAATAACGCCTTGGTCTTTTAAGTTTTCTAAACTCGTGTCTGCACTGTACATTAAAGTATTACGATCGAAGATTGTACCTTTGAAAGTGTTTAAATTTCCATGTAAAGTTATATTAACAGGGAAAAGTCCCCCAAAACTTTTCGTTTTTAAAAATTTATCAGCAGTTTTCTGATTATTAGCTAAGACAAGCAAGCTGCCATCCCTAAGAATATTGATAGAACTAATATCAGAACTTATACAGTCAATAGCTTTTTTTCTTTGCAAAAACGCTGAAAGATCTCAAAGGTTTTTTTTTTCATCTGTCGACTTTATGATGATGTATTTAGGTTCAGAATTAATATTCACATTATTATTTGCGAAACCGTATGTGGTGTTAGTTTTTTTCGTCTTGATTTAGGTGGCGATAGAGTAAGGTCGTAAAACATGTTCCCCGCAAGGGGGTTCCCGTTATACATAACTGAATTCACCTAAGCACAAGTATAAAATAAGTACTAGCTTACACGAAAAAAAAATCAAAGTCAATAATCAATAAAGAGCTGATACCGTTTGCCCAACAAAAACAATAAGAAAGCAAAATAACTACTAAGCGCAATTAAAAATAGACAACCGATCGCGACAAGCGTTAGTTGGTGACTGAGTCACTATAGTTTAAATTTAATATTCAATACGCGTTTTAATTAATTATAAAATAACAACGACAACAAACTTTTGTTGTTTTGTTTTGTTTACTTATATACAACACCTTGTCAGCTGATAACTTGGGTTTCCGGGTTGCCATCAAATCGGGCAAAAGTTCAAAAAGGTACGTTGCCAGATCGGCTTTTGCTTGCTTCTGAGTGAACTCTCTAACGCACTAATAATCTTTACATTAAATAATTTATTTTTGCCTATTAATATTCTTATAATTAATTTCGACTTTTTTATTGCTCAAAAATTATGCCTTGTCCTACTAACTGTGTCTTTGATGGGAGTTCAGATTCAGGAGTTTTCTGTAATTTATGTGATAAAGTTTATCACATAAAATGTAGTGGACTCCCTGCTAGGACAGTCGATCAATTAGCTGACGGTTCCAAAGGTCTCTTTTGGCACTGTTGTGAGTGCAGGAAACATGGTAACAACCTGGTTGCATCTCATATGGTAGCGACGAAAGCTTTCAAGGATTTATCTNGATTTATCTTTGGAACTTTCGTCACTGCAAAGTAAGTTTGCGAAACTTTCCGCAGAATTTCGCGATTCTAATGTTTTAGCGGATGTTGAGTCCCGAGTTAAATCGGGGAGCAACAAAAGCAAAAACAGAAAGAATCGCGTGGAGTCTTCGGAGAGTGCCTTTGTGAACCTAGTTTCTCCGCCTCAACCACATATAAGCTGCGGTACTTCAGTACCAGCAGTTTTGGTTGCAGATGAGGGTCATGCACCATGTACTGTGGAGCCACTCACTGAAAATAATACAAGTAAAAACAAGAGTAGCTACTCAATGGTTACCCGGTCCAAGGCATCTTCTTGGCCCATAACGGATACCATTATTTCCCCCTTGCCATCCCCGGTTGTTGCCTCACCTGTTATTGCGTCTGAGAGTTGGTCATCTGGCTTACACACTCTTAAAATGGTTACGCCAAATAAATCCGTGTTTGTCGCCAGACTTGCGCCGGATACGTCTGAAAATGACATTATCCAGTACATGTTGGCGAAAGATGCGAATTATAAATTGACTCCATCATAGTTAGAAAGTTTAAATTCAATTATGAAAGGAACTCCTCATCTCTTAGAATTATTGTAAGTAGCACTTTCTTTAAAGAAGTGATCAGCGCTGCCTTTTGGCATAAAGGTAGTGTTGTTCACGAATTTAAAAATAAAGTGAAGCCGAAGGCTGCAGCTCCCCCAAAAGTTTCAGTGTCTTCAAAAAACTGAATCTGCTGTCACTTAACGTCTGTTACCAAAATGTACGGGGTGTTAACTCTAAGCTAGGATCTTTATTAATTCGTTCTTTANCTGCATACATTGCAAAAATTTGCAGACAAGAAACCTGATTGTCAATGGAAATAATGATATACCTATTACCTATACCTCTCGGAGACTTGGCTTTCCGAAGGGGTTCTTGATACCCAAATTTCTGTAACTCATATTCAGTATATAGAGTAGATAGATGACCGCTACTTTCCGGCTGTCGCCGTGGAGGTGGNATAGATGTCCGCTACTTTCCGGCTGTCGCCGTGGAGGTGGCGTACTGATTTCTGTTCATACTAAATATGCGTCGTCCCTGGTACATCTGGATATTATGCCATATATAGAGGTTATCTGCGTGAAATATGAAATCTCATCCAGGTCTCTCTATGTCTGCTGTTCGTACATACCGCCTAATTTGATTGTTGATGTGTATTATAAATATTGCTTAGTTTTCTCGGAAATTTGTGCCTTAATGGGTCCGGAAGACCACCTTATTAATGTTGGCGATTTTAATCTACCGTCCGTCCGTTGGTTCAGGGATGATGAATTAAATAAATTCGTTGTTCCTGTAACAAGTTCTGATGATGATGCTGGTTTTCTGGACAGAGTGTCTTCCTTGGGTCTCTTACAGATCAACGTTGTCCCCAACTCTTTATCTAGATTTCTAGATTTATGCTTTGGGAATGACGCTGATCTGTTCACGTTGCAAGGATGTGACTCGTTTTCTATTTCGGAGGATCAGTATCATCCATCACTACTTATTTCATTTAGTTATCCCAGGGATATTGTTTAAATAATTCCATTACATTCAATTTTCGGAGGGCAAAGTTGGATCATATTCGGTCTGCTCTCTGCTCGGTTGATTGGGATGCTGTGTTTGGGATATCACATTCATTTTCTGTTTTGCCTGCCAACATTGATAGGAGTGTCGCCAAACTCAATGGTATCTTGCTGGATTTTTTCCAGCAACGCACAGCGAGGCAGTTCCTGATTAACCGGCAGCTAATAAACATCGAAGTAACAATAATTAAACAAGCAGTTCCTGATATTNTTCTTGATCAACCAGCAAAGAGTAAACATCAAAGTATAAAAATACAAATAAACAAGCAATTCTTGATCAACCGGCAACTAGTAAACATCGAAGCTTAAAATAAAAATAAACAAGAAAATACCAAGAAATACAAGAAAAATAAATAGAAAATAAACATCGTGTTAAAGCAATTAAAACTAGTGAGACACGACACAGCGAAAAAAGTGAATATCACCGGCCAACGGAGAAGAGAACGAGAGTAAGCTGAAATTCAAACCTCAGGTAACTCTCAGAAAATAGTCCACTATAGGAGAAAGTAGTCAGCAAGATACTAACTTGATAGTGGAAGCTTCTGGTGTTTTCGCTGGACTTCCAAGAGTGAAAGATTGGCTTCTGGTGTTTTCGCTGGACCTCTCGGACACTAACTAACACATTAGCAGAGAGTAGGTTCGTTCACTTAATTGTTAGCGGAGGCTTCTGGTGTTTTCGCTGGACCTCCACAGAGCGTGACAGAGGTTCTTGTTGCTTTGCTCTCGGCCTCAGCACGTGAACTAACGACTTGAGTGCTCGACTAGATTAGCCTACTAACACGACAGGGAGGGGCTTCTGGTGTTTTCGCTGGACCCCAAGTGAACTAACTTGTGGACTAGGCTCAAGAGAGGAACTGAGGGGAGATTAGAGGCAGATCTCAACCTCTGAACCTACGGGAGGGATTCCTACAATCGCTTGTGGTCACCTCAAACTAGTTTCTGACATTAAGCTAAGACACAAGCAGGTAGCGCTACCAGATACTGATCAAGACACTCAAATCCAATAATAAGCATCGTCTTAGTTCCCACACCCCAATAGTGTAAAAAGATAAATAAATAAATAAAATTATAATATTAGGTATACACCACGCCTTTTATTTTACT
>JXHJ01005927.1:0-10054 GCA_001014935.1 Liriomyza trifolii | reverse complement strand
AAAAAAACCTTAGGGTCGACGGAGACCCTCAGAAAATATTCTACAAGTTACAAGTGAATATTTAAATGAATATAAATTCGAGTTTTAGCAAAAAATTTTAACAAAGTTTGATGAAACTGACATATAATTTAATATATTTTAAATTATTAAAATTATTTTGTTTTGTGCAAAAAATTAATTATGTACAATAAAAACACCTATTTTGCCGTTTTTGTTAAGCCTTTGTATCATTGTGAATAATCATTGATAACAATTGTAAATATAATAGAGCTTGTAGAAATTCCACTCTACAAATGCCAAAATCTACTTGTAATTGTAGAAATTGTAGTTTACAAGTGCCAAAATCTACAAGTATTGTGAAAAGTTTTATGAAACACAATGTAAACACACTTGTAAAAATACCACTTGTTATTTTCACTTGTAGACTTGTAGTTTTATAAAACAGGCCCTAGATTGATAAACTTTTGAAGAAAATGTAAAAAATTATTTTTATATTATAGCTTTATATTAGCTTCGGTTGTGTGTAACGGAACCTTTGAGCATAATTTTTGGAGATTTCCAGAAATCTGATATTTTTGAAACTTTGCATACGTATCAAATACTGATAACAATGCAATAATTTGATCATAGTTTTCCATTATTCTTACAAGAACCATCTATTTTTTGGTTCGGTTAGCCATAAAAGCGTGTTTTTTTAATTTTTGAAACTATCAATTATTTTATTCACACTTATCATAAATTACCTTATTCTATTTGCACAAACACATAACAACACGTATATAAAAACAAAAGGGACGTTCGACTTTATTAACACAAAGTTTTCAAAGGAAAAATCTGACAATGAGTATCGTCTAGGATTGTTGATGATACCTCCTCCTAAATTAAGAGTGAAAAAAATTCAGTACGTATTTATTTATTCTATCATTTTATTTCCTTCACAGTAACGACATATTTAAACGTAATCTGACATTGCGTAATTAAAGATTTTCTTTCATGAGCAATTTTTGAAAAAGTGCTACCCAAATTTTATTTCATGAAAAAACTAAAAAGCAGGGACCGTAAATAAAAGTTATTTTTCAATTTTTTAACACAAAAAATCATTCATAAACAAACATCGTAGATAAGTTTCAATTTCACCATCATGATTGTGAGGTGAACTACATGCATTATGTTGTAGGATTTTTAAATTTTTGATTTTTATCAAAAAAATCAAATATAAAAGTTATTTTTGATTTTTATAAATTTAGATCAAAAATAAAAGTTATTTGTGATTTTTATAATAAAAATCAAACATAAGAGTTATTTTTGATTTTTATAAATTTAGATCAAATATAAAAGTTATTTTTGATTTTTATAAATTTAGATCAAAAAATAAAAATCAATTCAATATTTGTGACATAACAAACTATCATTGTATGTTTATTAATCTCTCTCACGTATTTTTGTTGTTTTAAAATGACCGTACACATTTTATTACTTTTAAGCGCGAAAACATTATTGTTGTTAATTATAATATGCTATATTGTTTCTGTAGCTCTGTTAGTTAGTACATAAATCATATGATCTTTGTTTTCCATAGCTTAGAAAACTATTTTTAATTGTTCACTCTGTACCTGCCACTCAAGTCACTGTAGAAAGGTCATTTTCAGCACTCAAATTGATATTGGGAGATCTGAGATAAAATTTATCTGAGGAACATTTAGAATCTATTATGTTGGTAAAATTAAACACCTGAAAACAAAAACATACCTAATTTTATTCTACATATTTTCATATTCTCACTTGCAAACGTGAAAGAGATTAATAAACATACAATGATAGTTTGTTATGTCACAAATCTTGAATTGATTTTTATTTTTTGATCTAAATTTATAAAAATCAAAAATAACTTTTATATTTGATCTAAATTTATAAAAATCAAAAATAACTCTTATGTTTTGATTTTTTTGATAAAAATCATAAGAGTTACGGTCCCTGCTAAAAAGACTATCTAACAAATTTACTACCAGTTGATAAGTTTAGTTTTAAAAAGTGACCAAAAGAATATCAATTTAAGATTAACTTTCAAGGGGCCTATTTTCAAGTTTCACATTCATCACTGAAACCGATAAACTGTAGTTTCAAGCTCCTTTTAAGTTATGTATGTATATGACCAGATTTTATAAGCGCAACTAATATATTGGTTAAGCGGTTTCGCACGCGTTTCTGACTTTATGTAGATGAATAAGTGGCGCAACGAATTCCAGGTGCATGAATGCACAAACATTTTGAAAATCTCATCAGGGTGGAAACAACAACAACAGCAAAAACGTGTGTACAAAATACAAATTTATTTGTTAAAACCCGTTGAAATATCGAATTACCAACGATTTTATGCTATGCCAGTATGGCTATTGTGCCTACACAAAAATATCCCGATTTTGATCAAGGGTGCATGTCGACATATACATGTACATACATATTTTTTGAAGTTTATGTAAACAGAAGTAACAATAAGAAAGAAATGTGTGCTGCTTGTTTAAATGCAATTAGCCTCTGGCTATCAATTTTATATTCATTCTCCAGTTTAACAATTTTTTTTCTTTGTAATGTTTCTCTTACCAGATATTGGAATTGATTTATTAGACTTATGTAAAGGAACTGAAAATAAAAAAGTAAAACCATTAAATTATTGAACACCATAACAAATAAATTAACATAAGTATACATACATATGCAATTATACATACATAATAGAGGCATAAAGCCATATGCAATAACAATATGAGTATTTCTTTTTTATTTCAATTGAAACCGCCATATAATTCATAAGCACAATGCGATTTAGAATTTTTTTAATTGATTGATTTGTTTTTTGTAGTTTTATCGCATATGGCCTTATGAATGGTCAAGTCTTATATTATAATAATAAAAAAAAAAAAAAAACACAAACACACAAAAAATAACATTGTTTGAATATTCTTTTAAGAAATAATTGAAAAAGTAAAATAAAAAAAAAGTATGAATTCAGTTAAAAACTATGTAGAACTTATTTTCCCTTATATCTGAAGTCGAGTCTAAGAAAACATAATTTTGGAAGACAAGTGATGTTGATTGAGTGACATAAGAAGATTCCATCATACAGGGTGTTATGTTCCTTTGTATTCATAATTAAATCAAAAGAGTTTTGTGCGTTAGTTACCTAGCACCATTTCTTCTTCAAAAGATGGTATGTCAATATATTCTGTAGGTTGTTCTTCATCGTCCAAAATTGTGTTTTCTTCATCTGAATCTAAAATAATATTTTTGGCAATACTATATGGATGAAATGGAGAATACGGGCGCTTTGATAACCTTTTTTTGTTCTTATGATTTTTTCGACGTGATCGTCGTTTTGACATTGCCGGCTGAATAATATCTTTACTAGGCGAGTATTCGATATCGTCAGCGTCTTCATACTCGTCGTCATCATCATCGTCATCATCGCCATCAGCATCATCAGAATCGTCTTCAACGAAATGGATCACTGGTGTTTTGAATTTATTACTACTAGGACAGTCTTTCAGTAACTCACTATGTTGCGAGACTTCGCCATCATCTTCTATGTACTCATAAACCATTGAAGATGGCGCGAATCTCACTGCTATTATAAGATAAAAAGAAAGAATAAATTGCTTTGAGAAAATTTGTATAAGGAGCATTTAGTAAATTAAGAAAAGATGTGCCGGATATCGTGCTGATATTCGAATTCTAATCTAATATAATCTAAATTATTTGATTACTTCATATCAGCACCTAAAGTCGTTTTGATTAAAAAAAAACAAAAACGTATAAAGGTTAAGCCCCTATTTCACTTCAATATACGAACATCTATTGACCGGTTCTGACTTTGGATTGTGAATATTATTTATCAAATATTTTTCAATCAAAGGTGTTAAAGGTGAAATTTCACTATGCGAATATTTTTTTTTTGCTGAATAATCACTATCAAGATAACTGTTTGTGGGATTTTTATAAAATATTTTAGTCGGATGAACTTTTTAGAGGGATATCCGTCATCCGAATAAATTTTTTAGCCGAGTATCAGCTCATTGCATATTTATTCGGCTATCTTCTTTCTATATAAATTTTTTTTTGCCAGATATTTACTTTCTTTTCGAATATCCGTATTAATTTTTAACCCGGTTTTCCGCTAACCGGATATATGTTTGTTCTCGGATATTCGCTATCCGAGCTATTCTATTTGGCACATTCCTATTACTTTCAAGTTTCAGATTCTTAAGAAAACTGACTTACCTTTCTTTCGAGTGTATGGAATGTTATTATTTAAACGTCTCACGCAAACTCTCACATCCCGTATAACGTGTCCTTGTACTACTTGTAAGCGTTGCAAACGCACACGAGGCTGCCAATGTGGTGAAGTACAATCAATATTTAGTCTAGGTACATTTTCATAGTGCGGAGCGGAAATTGGATCTTTCTCAACCACTTGCGTACTTTCAGTCTCAATTTCAGAATCTCTTGCGCGTTTCAATGGCACAATTTCTATATCTAATTTCGGGCTGCTAATTCTTTTTATGCACATATTGGTGTGTTCATCTAATGACACAAGCGCGTTCAATTCATTATTCTCGCTCAGTTTGTTAAGGAACTCTGTGTCCGAATCTGTGCTCGATGGACTAGGTGATGGGCATAATGAAATTATTGGCTCTGTTTCAACACTTGCGTCATTAGCAAGCACTTCTGCCAAAGAAGCACTGGTTTCAATTTGAGTTAGAGAAGTACATGTTGGAGTCATTTGTACAGTTTCAACAATAGCCTCATTAGCTTCTTTTAAAATCAACTTTGTAGCTGAAACTGAAGTTTGAACATTAGAGATGGGAGCTTGATCAACATCTCTCTTTTCCATAGTTTTTGTATCATCAATATTGTTATTATTGTTATTCTCAGCTGCATTTTGATTTATATCTATTAATTTATCAAGATCCTCCTGCTTTATATGAAATATTTCACGCAAGTTTTCTTTAAACGCAGATACGATGGGCTTAAGATATGCAAAACCCTGTACTTTTTGAGGTGCTTTTTTTGTTTGCTCCATTTGTGCATCTTTCCCATCTTCTTGTTGCTGCTGCGGCTGTAGCTGCTGCTGTTGCTGTGGCTCTTCTACATTATCATTATCACTACTTTCCTCCAGATCATCGTCGTTAAAAGCAACATCATAACCATAATCGTCATCATCATCGTCCTCATCCTCATCATTCGACAGATCATCCTCCATGCCTAAATTTTGTATAATTGATCTCAACTTTTCTTTCAGCCTATAAGCGTCATATCCACTCTCCTGTGCATTGTGTATCATCTTTTTACAATGCTCAATCAGTGGGATGAATGGTTGATAATCAACCTTCTCGTCAACTCCATTATGCTCCGAGCTGTTAGGCAAATCTTCAAATAATTCAATGGGCGCCGTAAAATCATCCTCAGCCGCATTTGGTATTATTTCACTCTCCAATACATTAACTTCCTGTTCATCTAAGTCTGCATAGAAACTTGCATCCGGTGAATTTGTAATTTCTAAGCTGTCAAAAGGATCATCAGAGTCTTTGTTCTTATTAAAAAATATCTGCAAGTTAACTTCCATGGCATCACTCTCCTCTTGCAAATCAATTTCAATGCTCACGCCCTCACGACTTTCTGCTGTTTTTGCATTCGCTTCCACAGATTGAATTAAATTTTTATTATTTGGTGACACTACAGTTGGCAAACATTCACTTTCCGAAAGTGTGTCATCTGTCTGCTCGCCTGCCGTTTCCTTCACATTGTGTGCATTGGTGTTGCGCGATTTCTCCAAAGACTCATCGACCTTAGCCACCAAATCGGCAAAGCCAATAAAATACTCTAAAGAGCTATTGACTTCCGGCAGCTCAGTTGTGCTAAAATCCACACCAGCCACATCATTTGCCGTATAATTCCAAATATCACGTATGGCTGTAAATCCCTCCGTGCTGTTCTTAAAAGACACGCGATTGGTTAGAAATTCGTATAAATCACGCTTATCTTGACTTTGATCATCAAACATGGGTTTAATACGGCAAACCACAATGTTTGGTTCTGAAGGTTCTACAGGTAATGCTGGTGCTGCAGTGCTACAAGATGGCTTCATGTCCAGCTGTTGCACTTGCTGGTTTCGCAAAGCAGATGCAGCCCGTGCACGAGTTCTACGCCCGCCTTGGAAACAACTATCGTCTAGCTCTAGCAAAAGTTTATCTTTGCGCTCGCGCTCTTGCAATTGTTCGCTTTTGGCGCGTTTATGCAACGCCGTTTCATGTTCATAATCTTCATCAGACGTTTCAGAAAACTCAGCATCACTTTCCTTATCCGGCACAAAATTTGTTTCTACATTCTCATAGTCTTGCTCATAACCTGACTCTATGCAGCCATAATCTATCATAGGGCGATGCTTGTACTTTTCATAATTAATACGCAGAAATTTGAGACGCTCATTGGCCTCTGCCATGGATTGTTCGACAAAGCGACGTTTTTGCTGTTCATTATTTAGAAATACCTTGCAGCGTTTCTGAAGCTGTGGCCATGGCACTGCCCAGGCGAAATATCTGCTGCGCGCAGCAAAACAAACCGTTAACAGGTCTTTGATGCAAGCCTCAGGTATGTCAAGTTTGAATATGGTCTGTTGTAATTGAGCATAGTCTGCATTCATTTCGCCATTATTAGTATGCTTCACAATTTCGTAGACATCAATAGTTGAGCTTAATAATTGATATTTACTGTTTTTCAATAAACTCAGCTGTTCCAGATGTTTGATGCGCGCTGAGTTTAAATATTTGACCGATTTTTCACATTTGGCGCTGCGTAACAGGCGTAGTCCACAACGCTGCACTTGCCTATAATTTTCTATAGTGGGATGTAAATAGAAGGCAGTAAGCCAGCACTCTTGAGCGAACAGATATGAATTGTCAAAAATAACTGAGAGATTTTCAAAATACTTGGCAAGTTTGATGTTCAAACCTAACATGAAGTCGGTAGTTAAACCCGGCTGGTAGCGATAAATTTCAATTTCATTTAAGCGCTGACTTATGATTTTTAAAAGTAGCACAATATTGGCTGTATACCATCCATTATGTTGCTAAAAAAAAAAAAAATTAAAAAAGAGAAAACCCAGTCACATTTAATTTGAATGAAGAAGTAAAGTTTTAAGCTTGAAACTTACGCTATTAATTAATAAGTTGTATATATGCAAATGTAGTTGTTCGTGCGGTGGCAAATGCTCAAAAATAACTTCATCGCTGATGGCTTGAAAATCATGACGTATCAGATTTTCACATAGATTGCCTTTATTGATTTGCTCTCTGAAATTTGTGGTGTATTTGACTATTTTGCCCAAATTGTGGCTCTTTATTTGACGCTGCTGTTTGCGCTCTTCAGCCAGCAAGAATTGTTCGCTGCGCTGACGTGTTTCTACATAAGCGCTAAATACTTTGATGAAATATGGCATATCTGGCTGCAATTCCCAGTGATTCATGCTGTAGTCCAGCAACCAATTGGCCAGCAAATAACTCAAGTATGACTGCAATAAAACAGCATAAAATGTTGGAGTTTCTTCCGCAGCGTTGTCCATGGCAAACTCCACAAAAAAGTCCTTGTTTGTCAAATTCAATTGATATACAGTCAAGGCTATATAGTTGGAGGCGGTGTAAGTAGACAGCTCCTTTATACACTCTGTCACGGTGGGACGCACTTGTTGAAAGCCATTTATAAAAAAACGTATTTCATTTATCTAGGAAAAGATTATGAGAATGAATTATTCGTAACATAAATAATAAATTACTTAAATGTAAGCCCAAATATCCTAATAATTTAATCTAATATTATTGTNATAATTTATTTAAATGTAAGCCCAAATATCATAATAATTTAATCTCATATTATTGTTTACTTTAATTTTGCATTTTGTTTCNTATTATTGTTTACTTTAATTTTGCATTTTGTTCAATATTTTCAAAACGCATACATATGTACATATGTATAATGTATCAAAATACTACAGAATAGTTGATGTTGCTTATTACTTACAATTTTATCAATTTTTCGTCCTTTACGATCATCAGCTTCATAAATGACGAGCAAATAAATGTGACTTATATGCAATAAGCAATGAGCTTCTGATTTTGCAGTAATACTCATTAAATGGCGCGATTTTTGGTAGACCTGTGAATTCCAAGCAGCCAAAGTGCGCAGACATAAATTGTGACAAGCTTGCATTTTGCGACAGTCAAACAATTTCATAAGTCTATTTAAGATTAATGGCAGCCCTTCCTCTATCAAAAATGATATATCGGCGCTAGTGGCTTTCGGTATGACAGCATTTATTTCCAAATTCATATACTGTTCCATTATTTCATATAAATATGACACGTTCCAAGGCGTTATCCCTAATCCAATTGCCGTATCTAAATCAATGCCCTCCGCCAAGGGTAGTAAACATAAATTCTTGCGAAATTCGTTAAGCAGCCTTTTGCGTAAATTTAATGCGCACAAGGGCCATTCACAACTAAACCAAACTTGCAGCGTATGATGCAATAAACTTCTACCCACACACAGCTCCGCCTGCAGATTTCTAGGCCAGGGTGATTCGTAGAATTTACTCCACAAAAGTATTAGTATCTCAACTCTTTGTGTAATTATGGCTTCAAAAACATCTAAATCACTATCTAGCATAATATACAAATATTTGTACTAAAGCGAAAAACAAGAAAATAATAATAATAGGTATAATTATAGAGCATAGGTAATTAATTGATATTTATTTCGGCTTACTGTATAAAATGAATCAATTTTGAGTAATTCGCAACTTTTTTGGAATTCCTCATGCCGTACTGTTTTATTAGGAAGTATGAAGTCTAGTGCTGGAATACGAGGTCCTGATATAAGCACACTATAATCAGGTACCCCTGTACATAACTGCTGAAGAGACTCCATTATGTTTAACAATTTTAAGTACTAATTCATTGTTAGAACCTCAAAATAATAGAATTCACTTTAACACCGGCTAATACTCTTTTATAAGCAATGAAATTCTATGTAATAGTAAAATATTATCGATACCTTCTTACATTACAGCTAGTGATGTTAAATTTCAAGATATTTCTCGATTACTGATAGCCCAATATCAATGTGGTTCGCCTTTTTAATTCAAAAATAAGCATAACAGAAAAAATCTGAAAGGAAAATACCAGAAGGAATAGTCAAAAATTAATACATATGTACTTATGTACATATGTATGATGAATTTCTGAATTCCCTAAGAGCTTAGTTTTCCCTTTCATTTTTCATATTATCAATTCAGTNAAATATCAGAAGGAATAGTCAAAAATTAATACATATGTACTTATGTACATATGTATGATGAATTTCTGAATTCCCTAAGAGCTTAGTTTTCCCTTTCATTTTTCATATTATCAATTCAGTACACTATGCCTTTTTAAAATTAAACATATATTATAGGCGATTTACACCGCAGTGTGTTTGCCAAAATTCTGCCGCAAAGTGTGTTTGCCCATACAAATTTCATGACAGAACAAGCTGCGACGCGCCCGAAACACACTTCACAAAGTGTGTTTGGCTGCAAACACACTTGATTTTTTTATGATTTGATGGTAACAATGTTCAAAATTTACATATTTCTCCTCGTTTCCACTTTGTTTCGTATAATTTGATGGCAGCCACTTTACATTTTGTCAGCTGTTGTTGATTATTTTAAATTTGGTGGGAAAACGTTTTTTTTTTAAAAAATTCTTAAAATGAGCGAACCATCAAAGAAAAAGAGAAAACCTGTTTTTTTTTTCTAAAAACATTTTAATTTAATTTAATTTCTCTTGTTTCTTTCCAAATGNTTTGTTTTGCTGTATTTTTCTTTTTAATAAATAAATTGTCACATCACTTTCTACTAATTTAAAATAGAGCGTGACTATTAATAAAATGCATTTAATTTTATTCATTTTTAATGTTTTTTTTGCAAAATATACCTAAACACACAAATTTGAATTAATGTAAACAA
>JXHJ01005851.1:0-17223 GCA_001014935.1 Liriomyza trifolii | reverse complement strand
CAACAACAACAACAACAAAATTTAATTAAACACAGTTTTTTTTTCAGCACATTGTTGTAGAATTTTCGATTTGAAATTATCAAAGCATACATTATTGAGATTTTGAGAGTTTCACAATGATGACAAAATTTGCATGTGATTAAGTCGGCAGGCAGGCAAGGCAGCTGATTCATAAAAATTTCACTTGACAAAAATATTTAATTATATCTTATCACTTTGTTATTTTACACATTTACCGTTATGTTGTTAGTAAAACAATATATAACTCACGTTACTTTAATTTATTTTATACTGCAACAAGAGCGTACAATACATACCTTGGTTTTAGCCAATACCGTTTCTAATAGTGATGGCAAACGTAGCGATATGATGAAATTCGATTGAATAGTTGTTAAATTGCAAAAGCAAATATGGAATGTTCAGCACCCAATTGAAAATGGAAATGAACAAAATGTGACAATTTTTCAATTTGTTTGTAGATAATATGAAAACTCAAAAAAATACGTTATTTATTTTTTATAGAGTTGACAGACTATCGATAACAGCAGATGACATCATCTGTTCAAAAAATGTGATAAAAAAGATTGTCACATGCAGCTTGTGATTGATATGGTTTTTGTCACCACTAGGGTATTGCCATGCATGCGACGAAAATGTTTGTCTTGTTATTTCCTTTATCTCAACAAAATTGTTTTATTATTTGGTCACATATAAAAATAGTGTTTAGTAATATTTAATNACGTAGCGATATGATGAAATTCGATTGAATAGTTGTTAAATTGCAAAAGCAAATATGGAATGTTCAGCACCCAATTGAAAATGGAAATGAACAAAATGTGACAATTTTTCAATTTGTTTGTAGATAATATGAAAACTCAAAAAAATACGTTATTTATTTTTTATAGAGTTGACAGACTATCGATAACAGCAGATGACATCATCTGTTCAAAAAATGTGATAAAAAAGATTGTCACATGCAGCTTGTGATTGATATGGTTTTTGTCACCACTAGGGTATTGCCATGCATACGACGAAAATGTTTGTTTTGTTTTTTCCTTTATCTCAACAAAATCGTTTTAATTTTTAGTCAGATATAGACATGGTTTTCAATAATATTAAATTAAATGCAATTTTTTTCTTCTAGAAATCTCTCGTTTTTTGTTATTAAAACAGCTGTTTTCATCTGTCAAAATGCTAATGTCAGTGAGGCTGAAGATGTAAGATTTTGTAAAAATTGTAATCGATATAAGCTTAAGTTGTGACTCAAAGTCTCGATGCAGCTGTTTGTTTAAAGATTCAAAGGAAAATCAAAACCAATATTAATAATTTTCATTTTAAAAGTTGTTTTTATAGAGATATTATGGATACGCTATAAATATTCGATATAAGACTAATTATTCACTACCCTTTAGGCCCAGCGGATAANTTAATTTTTAGTCAGATATAGACATGGTTTTCAATAATATTAAATTAAATGCAATTTTTTTCTTCTAGAAATCTCTCGTTTTTTGTTGTTAAAACAGCTGTTTTCAGCTGTCAAAATGCTAATGTCAGTGAGGCTGAAGATGAAAGATTTTGTAAAACTTGGCAATCGATACTAAAAATAATCGATATTAGCTTAAGTTGTGACTCAAATTCTCGATGCAGCTGTTTGTTTAACGATGCAACGGAAAATCAAAACCAATTTTAATAATTTTCTCTTGAAAAGTTGTTTTTATAGAGATTTTGTGGATATGCTATAAATATTCGATATGAGACTGATTATTCACTACCCTTTAGGCCGAGCGGATACCTGTACTATCTGGAAAAGCACTCAAAGAATAATTTTTCTATTTTTTCCTATTGATTTTTTTGAATTTTCAGTATTAAAATTTTCAATATTAAAGAATCTCTGTGTTTTTCAATATAAATTAGGATTGAAGAAAACAACTGAGATTGATATCCAATTTTATAATAAAAAAAAGTTAGAAAAAATATTATCCGGTCGTATAACGGTATCTGTAAAAAATGTGCTTCTTTTCAAATTCGGAAAATTTTGAGGTTTTTTATTCCCAAAATGCAAAAAAATCAATAGAAAATATTTTTCGGAGGAAAGCGCAAAATCCTCAGGATACCGTATAGTTATAGGATATCAAGAACCTCTCTTTTGCCTACACAGAGACATTTTTTTAAAAAGTTGCCTTAAAAGGCAAAAATATAAGGATTTTTCTCATTTAAAGAGCAAAATTACTCCTAGGAAATATCTGAAATTTTTTTAAANAAGAATAATTTTTCTATTTTTTCCTATTGATTTTTTTGAATTTTCAGTATTAAAATTTTCAATATTAAAGAATCTCTGTGTTTTTCAATATAAATTAGGATTGAAGAAAACAACTGAGATTGATATCCAATTTTATAATAAAAAAAAGTTAGAAAAAATATTATCCGGACGTATAACGGTATCTGTAAAAAATNTTTTTTTTTTTTTTTTAACGTGGAAACCTCAAAAGGCGACAATGGAGCTACGGGGTTTAGATTTCTCATTTTTTGACATTAATATGTCTGNATAACGGTATCTGTAAAAAATGTGCTTCTTTTTAAATATGAAAAATTTGAAGGTTTTTTATTGCAAAAATGCAAAGAAATAAAAAAAAAATATATTTTTCAGGCGGATAGCTCAAAATCGTCAGGATACCGTATAGTTATAGGATTTTTTAAAAAAATTGCCGGAAAAGAGAAAAAAATTAACGATTTTTCTCATTTAAAGAGCATAATTACTCCCAGGAAATATTTGAAAAATATTTAGAGATTCTCTGATTTNATTCATGATACTTTCTTTTTTCCCACTAGGGGGAAGACTGTAGAANTTTTTTTTCTGAATTTATTTGAATAATTGACTCTGTAGAGCGGACAGTAATGACTAGTTTATATTGTTATTTTAATATTTTTTTATTAGAGTGCACTTCATTCATTTTAAAATACTTAATATTTANTATTGTTATTTTAATATTTTTTTATTAGAGTGGACTTGATTCATTTTACAATGCTTAATATTTGTTGATTGATTGAAAATGTAGATTTTAGTTTTTAATTTTTATATTGATCAAAACAATAGCCAGTTATTTGGTCAGATATACAGTCAAACACATCAAAGGCCATATCACAGCTTTCTCCATGTTGTGGCAAAAGACTCCTATCGATTTGATATTTATTCGTAACGGCTCTCAAACATAAACTCACTGAGCGGAGAGTTGCCATAAAGAATCCATGCTCATTGACCCCTTCAGAATAGAAGTTCACAAGTCCATCCAAAGTAGGCCAACCTAAATTGTCTATTGCATTGTTTTTAGCATAAACGCAATGCAATAAACACTGAAATGAATATGAAATTAAAAAATTATTCAAATTCAAATTAAAAAAAAAAAAAGTTATTTATTTAAGTCCTAACCTAAAATTAATTAATTTAAAAAAAAAAAAATTCTCTATTTTTTTGAATTGAAATTTATTTTTGAACATCCCTTAATTGTTTTTTTTCCTATTTTACTAAATTGAAAGTTTAAATTTTTAAATTACTTGAGTAATTTAATAGTGTTAATGACCATCAAAAAGTACATATGTTTGATTTATTCAGTTGAATGTGAGAAAATTTTAAATGTTTTCCGAAAAATTTGTATGTTTATATATTGTTTTCAATTCTGTCGAGAAACCCTGACTTTATAAGTTGTTGTTATTGTTCTAGACATTGCATGTTTTTTAATTGCATTCAAAATCAATGGCAATTCTTATGAGTTGAATTAACTAAGTATTTTGTTTCTAATTTACTCGAAACTGCCATTGAACTCAATATTAATTAATTCAAGATGAAAACACAACAACAACCACAACAACAACAACAACATCAGTCAAGTCATTTCTTTTTTGAATTGAGAATTTTTTTATTGCGAATTTTAAAAAATTTTATTATGCTTCCCTTTCAATTAGAAAAAGTCTTAACTCCGGATCAAAACTCACCCCTGCTATGCGTTTGTCCTCGAAGGGTACCAATGTAGGATGATAGATACCGTTACTGGACACATTTCCCATACGCCGAATATGCGTTAATAGACGTGATATGCGCTCATTTTTATTTGGCATTGTAGAACCGCCATTAAAAATCAAATATTGATATCGATCATCTAAATTTGAAGGATGTGCTTCCGAGAATTGTAGTGAGTCATCATACGAAACAGTTGGTTTTTGAGTTTTGGCGGCTTCCTCTTTAAGCATTTGAAAAGCCTCTTTTTAAGAGCAGGCAGTAGTAAGGAAAGCGAGTAAATAAAGTCGAAATAAGGGAGTAGAAAAAATAGAAAGAAAGAAAGTAGACAGAAAATAAGATTGAAAGGGATCAATTCTATAAACATGAGAAAAATAAATAAAAGGTATAAACATCAGTCAATAGAATTGTATTTTTTACCGCTAACAAGTTTATTCTTGACCTCCTCTTGGCACTCTTGTATAAAAATCATAACACGTCTGGCGGTGCGTGGCGGATTCAAGCATTTGTCTTTCTATGAAATTAATAATACATCATATTTTTTGTATTTTAATTCGAACGTTTACTTCATAAATTATACTTTAATAGCTGCTTGTCTGGGAACACGAATCACTGCAATAACTGCATCATAACTGATATAAAATATGCAGAAAGTGATTATAAGTCTGAAATACATATTTTCCGAAAATGAAGTGAACTGAACACGACAACAGTACAAATCGTTATGAAAATCAATTGAGAAAATATAACTTTCTAACAGTACTTTTTATATTTTCATTTATTATGTGTGGCTTTTAAATACATACACTCAAACAAAATTTGACAAAAAAATTCAAATCTATATTATAAAATGATTAAGAAATTACCGCAATTTTTTTTTTAAGTGAATTTGAAAAAAATTAAGCTAAAAAAAAGTTAACAGATTTNAATACATACACTCAAACAAAATTTGACAAAAATATTAGTTAAATTTACAACTATCTGGTCAAATCTATATTATAAAATGTAAAGTAAAAGTAAGCTAAAAACAAAGTTTACAGATTTATTAAGAAAAATTGTAATATTTAGAAGAAATTCTAGTAGATTTGAAAACTAAAATTGTTAATTTTTTTTTTCATTGAGTGTAAGTTAATCAAAAGGCATATACAAGATATGAATTTTTCAATCGCATTGTCAAGTGGACGACTATTGAAACCGGCTTTACAGGAGAATGCCAATGGCCAAGTAAAGAAACTAGTCCTTACTGCATGCAACATAATCAGAATCTCCAATAGCAACAACTGCTTTCCACAAGCCTTTTAACGACCTTTGTTTCATAAACTTGCTGCAAAAAAATAAATATTTTTGTTATTAGTAGGGACGTGACGGATAACTGGATATTCCTGTCTAGTAGGAATTTTTTTTTTGTAAAATCATATTTTAAATATGGATTTTTAAAAAAAAATATTATGAGAACAATTTTTAACTACTTTTATGCATTCTAAATCTTAAAAAAAATTATTTAATTAAGTTCATAAAACAAGTGAATTCTAATAATTAATTTATGATAAAATTTCATTAATTGAAAAATTTCATATTAATGTCTAAATCTAAATTTCGAATTAAATTTTGTATTAAATTTTTCAACATCTTGAAAAAATTTTTAAGTAATTTATTTTTATTTTTGAATAAAATATTTAAAATTTATTTTCAAGATTTTGTTTTTTTTATCCAACTAGATATTATAGTAATTTGTTGGCCTTGTCGGATACCTGGCACATTCCTAGCAGCAACATTTGTTGTTTTTGGGAAAGTTGATTTGTAAATCCACAATTTCCACGGATATTAATGGTAAGATGAAATATCAAATATCAAGCTTACCTACATACAATAATACACAACAGTAAGTATGTATTTGTATTTATGTTCTCATAACCGTTTAAAATTCATAACTCAATTACAAAAGGAAGAAGAAGCAAAACAATGGATATTTTAATATAAATATAGCAAATCTGCCAGCATTATTAGAAATAAGCAGTTTTGAACATATGAACTGTTGGCACGCTCTTCTGACCGACTAACATAATATATACAACAACAACAATAACAACAACAGTTAGAAGAAGAACAATATTTAAAAACAATGAAATATGTACTGCTCCAAAATTAAAATTTGTAGCCAAATCCGGCTGTTATAATTACATTTAATTGGATACACAACATACGAACATACATTTTGATAATAATTTACAAAAAAAAAAAAAAATATGGCTATACTTTGAACACGAGATAATATTCCAAAACTGCAATTCTGTTCTTTTTAACTTCGAAAACTTCCTGAAAAAATTTATACAAATTTTAAAAATTTTTTCCTATCTCCGAAAACTCCGAAAAAAAATATATAAATTTTCAAAAAGTTTTCCTATTTCCGAAAACTCTGAAAAGAATTTATAAAAATTTTCAAAATTTTTTTCTATCTTCGAAAACTCCGAAAAAAAATTATAAAAATTTTCGAACATTTTTCGTATCTCCGAAAACTTCGAAATTTCTTTTTTTTTAATTTTCAAAATCGCAAATTCTGTATAGAAGTTATGAATTAGCAGCTAGATATACAAATTTATTATTTAATTTCTTATTATTAATTAAACTTTGATAAAAAATAGAAAATATTAAGATTTTCCCTTTTCGAAATAGTTGGATTTCCAACATTTTTTGGTTGACTGAAGCCAAATTTGTTCTTCAACTGAAAATATTTAAGAATAAGTTATTAAAAATGATGCTCAGCCTTCCATGGCTTTACTCTACATATCAATGACCTTCATAGTTTAAATAATTTTAAAACGTTACATAGTAAGATCCTCATACTAAATTCTTCACTAACCAATAATGAATCAATTCACTATTTAAAAATCTCATATTTATTCTTACCAACTTTCGATACAAATCGAATTTTTTTTAATATTATTTATTTTTATAAAAATTCGCCATAATTCTTAGATACTCTTTTAGCTTAAGTTTGGATTATTTATTTTGTATGGTTCTTAAAAGAATGTTGACTAAATGTGGTTCAAAACTCATAATCTCAAAATTAAAGTATATATTTTTTCAGTGCATCTTGTTTTTTAAATTAACATGCTTTTTTTTGTTGGTCTATAGCCTAGTTTATCCCTTTTTTATATGAAACATTTTCCCGATTTTTTCTTACTTTTTTTTTCTTCTAAAAATAATTTCAGTATTAAATAATTAACTAATTAAAATATAGTAAAGATGCATTATTTAATAAAAAAAAAAACATAATAAGTAGAGAAATACAAAATTTTGCATTTATAAATTTTTTTTTCAATGAAGTATATGAAATTTTAAAATATCTTTTAGATTTATGAATGATATTTGAATTTTTCGTTTTAATTTCTTTAATGACAAAATTTTTAAATACAAAAGAATGAAATTTTTAAATGATTTTTTTCAAAAAACTTAACTTTTTGTTTTTGTTTTAATTTTAAGGTAATAATTTTGTTTTGATATTCTCATTTTCAGAAATCGTTTAATTGATAATTTATAGAAAATTTCAAATTTTAATTTTAATTGAATAAATCCAGCAACATAGTTTTAATAATTGATGTCATAAGTGTTAACTTTGGCGACCTTCAATGAAAGAAAAACGTGAAAAATAGAGCAAAATTATTCTGGGTTAGTTTAGATTTCTTTTATTTCAATTGTTGGAAATTGAAGATGCTTGTAAAATGCAATTATCTTGAAGCGCATACAAAGCATTTTGCATTAAGTTTTTCACACTAACGGCCTGAAAATTTAACCCAGAGTCCAAGCAAACGTTGTTTTCATTTTGTGATTGAAAGAAAAAAAAACAAAAAGAGAAATGTTTCAAACTCATAAAAAGTTTTAGAAATGTATATGTACGAATTTTTTTTTTTTTAAAAGATGTGTCGAGTCCATATTCTTTTTATTCGACTACTTACCTATCTATGCAATGTTGGCTTGAGTAGTTGGTGGGTGTTCAGGTGTGGCGAAAATTCCCATCAAACTCTAGCACATCTAAGACAATAACAAAAAACAATAATAAAAAACAAAAAAACAAATATATGAAATGAACGCAATAAACAAACTTCTTACCAAATGAGAGAACACATTCAAAACATGTACAAAGAAGACGCCACATAGAGAACACATTTAAATAGGAAAGCGTTAGTTGTGAGCTAGGTCAGTCGTTGTGTTGTTCTTTTAGCCATTGGTAGCAGCTCCTGGCCACAACAGTTGTAGTGATTTTAAAAAAAAAATTATAAAGCCAATTGATTGATTTCTTTTTTTCAAAAAGGATGCATATTCAAAATTCAGTAGAGCAATAAATATGCTGTTAAAGACAAATCGTGCTATGTGGCAGCTTTTATTGTCTTTATTGACTTTAAACTGTTGTTTACAAAAAGTTAGTTGTGAAATTCAGGATAATACCTTAAACGAAGATGGATCCTATTCATTTCGGTAAAAAACGAAAATAAAAAAAAAGTGTTGAAAGAAAATTCAATTCATGCAATTTACGGTATTTTTAGACACACAAATAATGACATTGGTAGATATTATCATTCTGCCTCTGGAAGCGCAGACAGCATAGTGCGAGGTCGTTATGGTTCGCGTAGTCCAGCGACTGGTCAAGTAGAAGAAGTAGTCTATACAGCAGGTCCACGTGGGTGAGTATGCAAATTAAATTGAATTAAAAAAAAAACGATTTACATATATTTCACGGCTGTTAAATGGTTCGGCTCCAAGGAAATTAGGAAACCACTTATGGCTGACTAGAAAAATACACATAAAGTTTTTTCAAGCGCAACACAAAATGCTAATACTTATTAGAACAGTCAACATAAATATTTTCCGCTTGTGGTTTCTTAAGCAGTTCTTTTTTTGCATTAAAGTTTTTTATTGATCGGGTTTGAGCAATAATTGCAGTTAAGAAGTAAACACAAGTTGTTTCATGCAACAATAGTTTTGAATATTTTTTTTCAATCAATTAATTGGCGCCATTTCCACATGCAGTTTCCGCGCTAATGGACCTCAAATACATCGCAAAATGGATCTTGCACAGTTTCCAGTACGTCCATTAGGCACTTCCTATGATCCATTAGCAGATCCGTTCGACGATCCCACTTATAGTTTTAGTTATCGTACAGCTGATCAATCACGTTCCGAGAATAGTGATGCAACAGGAAAAGTGAGAGGTGAGCACATTTGTTGAGTTCTAATTAGTTTGTAAATTTTTTTTTTTTCAACTGTTTAGGACTCTATTCGTATTCGGATGATGTGGGAGATTTGCATACCGTGCGTTATGCTGCTGGAGCCACTACAGGGTTCGAAGTGGTGAATGCAGTGCCTGATAGTCCTTCCATTGTCAACTACAATGGTCCACTCTATAAAGCGCCTCCCAGAACTAGAGGGAAAATATCTGTGCAGCGTGGACCAGATGGCACATACAAACTGCTAGCTACTGGTCCGGATCATAGGCGTGCAGAGAGTCGTGCTTCAGACGGCATGGTAAGAGGGACTTATTCTTTTCTAGATGACCAAGGTATACAACGTACTGTGGAGTATATTGCCGGCGCTGGTATAGGCTATAGAGTGCTGCAAAATTTGGTGGGACCGGGATCACATGTCAACCCTTCAGTGGCCGATTTACGTCTCAATGAAGCTGATCGTCGTTTAGCTAATGATCTTGGCAGAGGACAAGCAATAGATGGAAATGAAGCACTAGGCATTATGAATAGAAGAGTTAACAAAGTCGATATGAATCTAGGCGAAAGTGATGGTAATTAATACCTTATGAAATGAAAAGCGATGAGCTGAGATGTCTTTTTTTTCTGCAGAAACAAGTGGTAGTGATCGTTGGGCTACTGGCACTGAGAGTCGTTCGAATACAGATCGTATAGGAAGTACAGGTAATAATAACAATCGCGGAATCACTAAATATCAAGGTGGGTATGGAGCACGTCGCCCAGATGTTATGATGAACAAAAGAATGAGGCCAGGCTCAACCAGTGAGAGTCGTAATACGCTGAGACCTGCAAATAACAAAAATGGTCCCAAGAACGTGGCTGACGAAGTGCCCGATCCGAATTGGAATAGAGATTATGATAACTATGCTGGCACTGGCAGTTTTGGCAACGGTTTGATGTATGATGCAGCCAGCTCCACGAAAGGCAATAACTATAATATAAATGATGACGATATATCAGACTTACCGCCTGTTACCACTGCTAATCGCAAAATTTTGGAAATCGAGAGGGATAGAGATTGGGTTAATAGATATCGGGACTCTTCGCTAATCAAAAATGTGGGCAAATGGTATATCGGTTTGCCACCTGGACAAACAGTGCGCGCTCATGTACAAAATATAGATCTATTGCCACTGGGGGGCCGTCGAGTACAGTCACCATCAGAGGCTTTGCGCCAAGATGAGCTTGCTGAAATGGTGTCCTCTTTTGAGAGCGATATACGACCGAAACGTCGAAGCAAGAGTGATAAAACATCTTAACATTACAAATATTTTATATCAATCATGACAATACTTTTATATAGATTATTTAAGTGGAAATCTTCATAGTTTCATTATAAGTTGCAATCAGATTTAAAACTGATTTTTACTTTGTGGTGCATTAAAAGTACATACATATACTATTAAAACTTTAAGTTTCTTTTTATTATTTGTTTATACTTAAATTCCAATTTCCTGTTTTGAATTATTAGGATTTAGAGTTATTTTTCAGACTCTTGAGACTCCGAGATTTTTTGGAAATCAAATAAAGTGATCCTTTTTTTTGGATGAACATCTCTACAGAAGTAAATAATTGGAATAAAAATGAAAAAAAAAGATGATAAAAAATCTAACTCAAGAACGGCAGAACAGATTTGGCTGAAAATTGGTAGGGAGGTAGCTTAGAGCCAGGAGACGGACATAGGATACTTTTTATCCCGTGTGACAGTGTTCCCGTGTGACTTGAATATACACTGTAAAACGGGCAGGATCGACTNTTTTTAGTTGTCAAGTTGTTTGTATTCTTCTAATTCTCAAGGTTCCTGAAAAGGCTCTCGAAGGACCAAATGATTATCCGGGGGATAACGGCGGGTGTGGACTGTAGCGGGGATGCACTTGAACAAGCTGCGAAAAGCCGGGCTAAAGATAGGGGGAAAAAATGCACTCCAAAAAAACAAGATTCGCTTTTAAAATAGTATGATATTAACACAGTTTATTCAAAAATGCAATGACTTGGTATTAATTAAGAAATGTGGAATTTACTTTAAAGTTAACGAAATTAACTTGCAAAGAAAAAATGTTTATATGACGACTGCGTGACAGTAGCTATAACTAGTTGACATCAACTAACTTATATTTATTACTTATAAACTATGTGGGAAGAATCATAGCAGAAGCTACCAACAAGAACCATACTCCGACTGCAGCGGCGTATGTATGTACTTGCAATACTAACGCAAGACGTTAGCATTAGTCAACTACACACATGAACGCTGTGCAGTGTATTTGGCTGAATGGTTTGGCGGCAATAAAAGAGCGTCGGTACTACAGCAACAAGCCAGCCTAATACGGGATATTAGGCTGGTGTTGTTGTGCAGTACAAAGTGACCGCACGTAGTGACAGTGAGGTGCAAATATACGCAACTTAACTGGTTAAGCTGCAGATATATTTGCTCCTCACAATTTCTACCCAAACAACTAGTTTATAAAAAAATTAATTTGATTAGTAAATATATTTGAAAAATCTTCATAAATCCGGATTGATATTTCCCGGTTTTGACAACCCTAGTAACTGCCAAGGTTGAAGGTGTGCTAGAGGTTATTTAAAGAAAAAAATGTTAAACCAAAGTCAAGGTTATATGAAAGTTGAAGATACACTAAACATGAAAAAAGGAGAAAGCCTATAAAAGTTATATTTATGTAAATTCAATTTAAAAACATTAACAAAAAAAACGCCTAAAACTATACATTTTTTTAAGAAAATTTACAGAAACGATATCGTGAATATGAGTCATAATGAGTCTGTCATAATATTGTGTTAAAAAAATCATTAGAACATTCTCATATGTTTTTTATAAAGAAATTGATGCTTTTTACGATTATTTTTCGCTTCATAATTGAAAACATACGAACTTAAGTTTTTCAACATTGATTTGATTTACTAGCCAAACCCAATGACTCTCACATTAGCTGTTTTTTGTTGATACATGTGCCGGCTCTTTTTTAAAACGTGTTGATTGAGCATTAGGGATATCAGCTCCAATTTTGAGATTTTTTTAAAATTTGTTTAAAAAAATATGAGTCAGTCTTTTTTTCAAAGTCTTCTTCTTACGGAAAAAATTGAACTTTTGCAAGAAAAAAATGAAGAAAGCATCAAAGCATAATAAAAAAATCATTAGTTCACTTTTTTTATTAAAAATGATATAATGGAAAAAAATAACATTTTTGCAATTTCGCCATTGTAAACTATATTTGTCAATTGAACATTTGTAGTTGGCCATGGCTAGTGGAGCTTTAAAGGTTAAATTTTTTTTTTCAATTGTTCTTCTCTGATAAAGAAAAACACTTTTGACTTTCTTGTTTATTAAATATATCATTTAAAAAAAAGAAAAGGAAAAGTATCGAGCACAGATTTTTTCCCGGGATTTCTGGATTGACAACCCTGCTTAGATATAAGCTGGAGAGCTTTGATCTAACAACTGTATGATTAAAACAATGATTTAAGTTTTTATCGACATCAAAAACAAGAAGAGGAATACAAACCGAATTTTTGTATTCTTTTTTTTTTTTTTTTAAATTATCGTTTGTAGTTTATCAATCATTTCTTGAAGTATTTGACTGCCAAATTTAATTTTCAAATATACTATTTGTGGATTTATACCGGGTATTATCCGATAATAAAAATGAAGCGATTTTACATAAAATGAATTCTCTAGTTTCGAAAAACCATTATAATTTCTTTTTCAGGAAAAATATGTACAACTTTTTTAGGAAAGTTAGTAATGAAATGTTTTTAATTTTGTTCTGAAATTTGACCTATAAAAGCTTTTTGTTAAATTGTAATTGTAGTTGAACAAAAGAATTTTTTATTTGATTTAAAAATTGTATTTTTCTTTAGTTTGTATTTTGCACATCTTTTCACATCAAAAAGTGTGCACCGAAAACTACTGTTTGTATTTATGTTAAATGAACTGTTGAAATGCGTTTTGAATACGAAACATGTAATTGTAACCTTAACATGTAAATTCGAACACACCTTTTCCAAACTATGGGATGGATTTGGTCAAATAAGTAAACAGTTTTGAGTTTTGGTATTGATCATTTGTTTGCAGCGTACGTTTAGGAAATGTGCTTGCGAAATTGAAATTTAAAACAAACCTTGAAATTAAAAGAAAACACCTGAACAAAAACCATTTTGAAATCAGATTTGGTGGCTTATTTGGAATTCCTTAACCATTCCCTTAAAGAAGGCTGAAAAGTCTTTGGAAATATTTGACTTATATATGTATGTATGTATGTCGAAAAAGAATCAGTATAGGATTGAAATTGCAAATTAACTCACACATGTTATTGATTTAACATAACATCACATCACATCACATCACATACATTTATGTACATATGTATATTCATGTAAACAATTTTGAAAACTTTTGGTCAACATTTTTTTTTAAATGTTTAGAATAACCTTTGTCGCTACGCATAAATTAAGCATAACTTGAAACAACTATGTATGTGAAAATGTTGCTGTTAATTAAGAAATGGAAAAACATGTGGAAAGAACTTTCTTTGAAGCATGTTTAACAAGCAAGCTGGAAGTCAAGACAAACGTCATACAGATAAATAATGTTTGAATGATAGTAGTAAGCACGTTATCGTCTTTCATAAAACTAGTAAGGCATAAAAAAACTGGTACATGTAAGAGCATATTTTCACTCGTATATTTGCCCTTTTATCAGCATCTCGAGTAGTATGTATGGTGACATAAATACGTGATGTTGAGAAATAATCTACCACTTGAGACCACATTTAAATGCGGTTTGCAATAAAAGTTCCTTTCTCTTTATAAACTTTGATCATTTTTTGGATTTTTAAAAAACTAAAAAAATTTTCTAATTGAGAATAGGAATTTCCATGTTGATTACATACATAGATAATACATATAAGAAACAAACAAACAAATTTGATTAGTAATCATTAGATGACTTCTTTTTAGTGTAATTTTAATTATATAGTCTGTACGATTACCAAATAATAATCAAGAAGTAATTCGTTTCTTTGAGTTAATTACTTTTTGTAATCTGAAGTAATTTTAATTTGATTACTTTTTTTATATTTTCATTATTTTTAAGTAGTCTTGATATAACTACTTACTTTAATTCTTTTTGATTATTTTTTGTTATATTGAATCGACTACTATTTTTGATTACTGTTTTTTTATCTAATATAATTTTGATTTGATTATTTTTTTTAATCATATTTGATTACTTTTTTAAAATCTAATATAATTTTGATAATTTCATTTTGATATGTTATCTCAATTTTACCATTTTTTGATTATTTTTTGTAATCTAATATAAACTTGATTTTGATTAATTTTGATTAATTTTTGTAATCTAAGATAATATTGATTTGTATCTTTATAATCTACTTAATCTCATTGGTAATCATTACAATTATTCTTCATGATTTTACAACTCTGAAAATGTTAAGTTCTTTCTTGTTTGACATTAATTGAAAATGAAATTCATTATCTTTTTTATGCTTTTACTTAACAAGCTTTTTTATTAAAGCATACTTCCTTTACTAGGGCTTTCGAATATTATAATTATGCCAATCTACTTGATACATACTTACGTTTTCTAGAGCACTATATCCTGTTCCAGTTACTGCATAAAACATCAAGTTCAAGTCACTCACTGCCAATCAAAGAAAAGTGTAGCATGAAGGTCATCAATAATTATAATGTGGAAGTTGATCAATAAATTACAGGTCCTGCCATACGCAAAAGATTCGATTTTAATGTTAATCTTTTTTTTTAATTATATAATACAGTAGACAGTCAATCTAACGAATGAGAGATTTTTTTTAAGAAGTAAAAGTTGCTCATATCAATCTCAAATCTCACTCAATCAACTGGGCGTGTTTCATAAAAGTAGTTACTATAATTTTTTGCAAAATAATTGTTAGATTTTAAACAGAATCTTTGAAAAAGGTTTTATCATTTAATTTAAATTTTTTTTTTTGATTTCACGAACAAAACAAATCAATCAAATGTTCTAAACAATCAAAGCCATTGTATAGCGTGTTTGATCTATTGACATAAATTTATTTATATAAAAAATGTTAAAATATGTTTTTTGACGTGGAACATCAATCATTCATCAATCAAGTGGATACCTTTTAATATTTCCCAAGAATCCTTTGATGAACCAAATCAGAGGTCAACCAACATCACTCACTCACAAGTGATCAAGAATTTAAGAGAACAAACATACATAACTAACAAATATTTAAAATATTAGGTATAAAAAAAATTTTTTTTACTTGCGTTCGTTGTCCGTTGCTTCATCGGTTGGTTGGTTACTTTATGATTGCACACTGTAAATAGTTAAACAGATAAGCAGCAAGTGGCTTGCCGTTAAACTGTTAAGCGGTGCGTTTGCTTTATTGTTCGCTTTGTAATGGAAATGTTATAAACCCGCGCTGGCGGCGCCCCACAACACAGTACGACTTAAGACTTTGTCAAGTTTGGTTCTGCATTCACCATCAACTTTCAACAGTGCGTGTGTTGTTTTATTGTTATTCTTGTGATTAAAAACAAAAACAAAAAATCTTTTATCTGCAACAACAAAAGCCAACAAATAAATGAACAGGAAGATACTTGAAAATTGTCATCAACTAGACAGTTTTTATTGATGGTTTTAAGCACAACTTACTTACCAAGATCATATCGTTATTTACATTGTATGAAGTGCCGGAAGAACTGAGCTAATCTCAATTATTATATTTCTTACAACAACAAAAAAAAAGATGGCACTACAACAAATGGTAAGATATTTTTATTAATTTTTTTTTTTCAATTTATGAAACTTTCCTATAAAATCAAGATGACAGAGTTCATTCTTCCGGAAGTTGTGTTCATAGAAATATGAATGAGTCTGTCTTGAAAAGCTTTTTCTAATAATTCATATAAACTTTGAAAAAAAAAAGAATAGCTTCGTACAGGTATTGGTATTGGTAAGTAATCCGATAAGCCATTCGAAGCACGTTTTCAGAATTGCCCACAAAAAATTCTTTAGATATCATTGACTTTGACGTTTACATTGTCTAAAATTCCAACACGTGAAAACAGCAAAGAAAACAATCAATTCAATTAAGACAAAATGGAACTCACTCAAAATATTATTTATTGGATGCTTTATAAAAGCGAATTGTAAGAACAAAAGCCCATTCGATTTCACTTTATTCAAAGACAGAGGGACAAAAATGGACCAGAGCTCCCTCAGAAGAAGGACTAGATTTTTAACAAATTATGTGAACTCTTTTTTGGGTGGTGAGAAGCCTTATGGGTTCCAATGGGGCTAAAGATTAGAATACATTNATAAATTTCTCAACAGACCACTAGAATGACCACTAAGAAACTCCCACAATTCATACGTTAATTTTTAATAGATTACAAACAGAGACAAAAGTTGAGATAAGTAGGTTAGCTTGTTTATTTCTTTTTCTTCTTTTTTCTGCAGAAATTCGTACATATTCAAATAGGGCGCGAACATTGACCTTTTCAGCTGTTTGATTTTCAATTTCCAAAAACAAATATCACACCAATTGAACTACATTGGAAATGCAGCTATAAGAATTTAAATATGACAAAAAATTTATGTAAATTTACTTTAATGAATTGAACATATAGATGTGATCAAATTTCTATATTAGTCTTTAACTGACCGCATTTCTTAAAAAGTGCGTCATTTCTCTCAATTCAAGCAGCTCGTTTCTTTCTCATTATGTAAACTAACCAATGTCTTTCTCAATGTTCACTTAGACTTAAATAAATTTAAGCTAACAAAACTGATCAAAGAGAAGTTTATGTTTAAAGCTTCAAGCTTGAAACGTTAAAGGGCTTAATTCATTATTAAGAATCACATATTGTGATTGTGATGGATTGTGATGACCTTAAAAATAACCA
>JXHJ01005831.1:0-29289 GCA_001014935.1 Liriomyza trifolii | reverse complement strand
ACACAGTCTTTTTGGAAATCGCTGATGTAAAGTCAAAAATCGATAACTCCGGCCTTCCGGTATTACGGTATTTTTTTTTTAGAATTTTTCCAAACATATTTTAATTATGCTTCCTACTTTTTCCTTTAGAGTTGGTCTTCATTTTTGGTTAATATTTGAATAGCTCTAATTTGAAAATTAAAGTCCATCTATCATTTTGATTTTAAAGCCATATTTTCTATGATTTAAAATTGCATAAAAATTTATATGAAGGCCATGGAAAGTATGGTTGCACATACCGATTTTGTTTGTTTGTTTTTAATGATTACAATCAACAATTACCGTTACTGTTACAACATAATACAAAAAAAGTTATTAACATTTGTAATAATTTGTATTGTGCATAAATTAACGACATATTTGATAGGCACAACAATTACTAATAAGTGTTGGGCAAGACCCTTCAATTATTTCAATATAAATAATGCGACAATTAGTTATCACTTATCAGTGAAGAAGTGACAAGTGTTTTGTTAACGACTCAAATTTTTGAAAATCCTAATAAAAAAAAATTTATAAAAAATGGCAAGTGTATAAATGTGAGATAATAGATTTAAAATTAAANCTTTTTGGAAATCGCTGATGTAAAGTCAAAAATCGATAACTCCGGCCTTCCGGTATTACGGTATTTTTTTTTTAGAATTTTTCCAAACATATTTTAATTATGCTTCCTACTTTTTCCTTTAGAGTTGGTCTTCATTTTTGGTTAATATTTGAATAGCTCTAATTTGAAAATTAAAGTCCATCTATCATTTTGATTTTAAAGCCATATTTTCTATGATTTAAAATTGCATAAAAATTTATATGAAGGCCATGGAAAGTATGGTTGCACATACCGATTTTGTTTGTTTGTTTTTAATGATTACAATCAACAATTACCGTTACTGTTACAACATAATACAAAAAAAGTTATTAACATTTGTAATAATTTGTATTGTGCATAAATTAACGACATATTTGATAGGCACAACAATTACTAATAAGTGTTGGGCAAGACCCTTCAATTATTTCAATATAAATAATGCGACAATTAGTTATCACTTATCAGTGAAGAAGTGACAAGTGTTTTGTTAACGACTCAAATTTTTGAAAATCCTAATAAAAAAAAATTTATAAAAAATGGCAAGTGTATAAATGTGAGATAATAGATTTAAAATTAAATAATTCGTATTTTCTAGATGATTATTTTTCTGTGTGTTTTACTGGCTCTAAATGTACAGGCCAAACCCTCACTGCCACATTTTGACTATGCTGCATTACCAGATCACTTTGATTTTGCTCCACCACATTTCCATGCACCACAAGTGTTTGCAGCACCTGCTCCTGCACCTTTACTGCCAGCTCCTGCTCCGGTACTACCAGCTCCAGAACCAGCCTTTGCTGTAGCTGCTCCTGTTCCTTATCCAGTATCCTTCCATCAACACTTTGCTGCTCCAGTGGCTCCAGTGGCTCCAGTTGTAGCTGCTCCTGTTTTACCACCTGCTCCTTTGGCTCTGCCCGCTCCAGTACCTTTCGCGCTGCCCAGTTATCGCGCTATTCCTGGACCTAAAACTACCACCCATCACGTTTCGTTAGGTTATGCTTTCCCAGCCGGAGCTCCTTTGATAGCCAAAACTCATCATCATCATCATTCGATTTTTTGAGCTAGAATGGATGAAGGTTCCAAATCACATTTTACTATACTTAATTATTTATTTAATCAAATGAAATAAAAGTAAAAGTGATTCGTTTTTTTCATTTAACGATCACCCACGTTTCCATTTAAACAAAAATATCACTTGAATTATTACGAAATAGTAATTTGCTTTGAAGCTTAAAGATACAAAAAGAAAAAAATTGAACAATTTCAGTATTAATGTACGCAAGAGTGGTTCATAAACATTCCATTCACGTTATGCGTTCGTTGCGACGCTACGTCGTAATCTACAAACAGTTTACTTGTACAGTAGCTCTCACTATTGTGCACGAGCCATGGGAGCTATTAAAACTAGAGAAACATGAAGAATGGCCAGCTTAACGATGACAAGAAAAGCTCAATATACAATACAATAACAGATCGAGGCTTTTGGAGTTACCTATTTATGAATTTTTCATTTTTCAAAAATTATCTCATATTTATCGTGGGAGGGGTCGATTCCGGATTTTTTATAATTTTTTATATACAAAAAAAAAGATGATTAATAATTGAAAGTAGTTGAAAGTAATTGAAAGCAGTTGAAAATAATAGAAAGTAATTGAAATAGAAAATATATTTGCCATCAACTACTAAAATTAGTAGATTGAAAGTAGTTGAAAGTAATTGAAACCAGTTGAAAGTAATAGAAAGTAATTGAAATAGAAAATATATTTGCCATCAACTACTAAAATTAGTAGATTGAAAGTGGTTGAAAGTAATTGAAAGCAGTTGAAAGTAATAGAAATAGAAAATATATTTGCCATCAACTACTAAAATTAGTATATTGAAAGTGGTTGAAAGTAATAGACAAAAAGATTTAATTATTAGACAACTACTTTAAGTAATTTATAGTTATTTCAATTGCTTTTCAATTACTAGTAGTTTTGAATTAAGAGACAATCATTCTTTTTCATTTTTTTATTAGTTTGCATCCCTATTTGATTTTTTTCACTTTCAAACATTTTGAATGAATCTGATAACGCCATTACACCAACAAGTTGAGTTGTAATGAAATTGAAATGTAATTAATTCCACAAAATGCAAGTGACAGAGAGCGAGCGCCTTGTTTTGGTTTGGTTTGCACATACATATTTATAGTAGAAAGATTTGCAAGACGCTTTGTAAACCATAAAAGCTATAAAATTTGCATATCTGAATGCGTCTTTTATGTTTCTAGACAACAGTAAAGGCACGCATCTTTGTCTGCTTTCAATAACATTTCACTTTCATAGGCAGTTACATATGTAAAAACTTCTACTTGGTCACGACAAGACAAATTATGCACGATTTTTGAGGAAGTACTTAATATTCTCTCCTGCATTTGGACAACTCTGGAAATTCAAACTATAGAAAAGTATAAAAGACTTGCCCATTGACATTGACAGCACTTTATTGTCTTTACAGTGGTCGTACTAAGTGATTGAAATGTGGTTAAAGGTGAAGTGTTGGCAATTTAAAAAAAAAGGTGTAATTTTCTCAATACTTACCTATTTATAGCTGTCGGTTTTATTATTTTGCATTGCTAGTTTGGAAGCAGGCATTTTGCCTTTTGCAACATTTGCCAGAACCTACAATGCACATCATATTGATCATGCAGTGGCTTATCCTTTAGCACCTGCGCCAGCACCAGCAACTCCAGCACGAGTCAACTACGCTTATCCAACAGCATTTGCTGCTCCTGAATATTACACTCCTTTTGCTGCTCCAGTTGCTCCAACTGCTTCTTATGCTGCTCCAGTGCATTTGGCTTTTGGTCCACCCTTGAAAACACACAGCTACGCTGTAGGCAGCATTCCTTATCCTTTAGTGGCACCAAGAGGTTTTCCTGCAAGAGTGGCATTTGCAGCTGCCAATTCTTACTGCCATTAATGCAGCTAAGTTGATAAATTTTATTTATTTATTTTTAATCAACATTAATTTCAATATGATTTTTCATAATTAATTAAATAAATTTGTGCAATTTTTGTTAAATTTCAAAAAAATTCTTTACACGATAATTGATAATAACTATTGTTTAAAAAAATAAGAACTGCTGTTTAAATTCTAAAAATAAAGTTTTTGAAATATTTCCAAATGACTTTAATTATAAGTAAGTAAGTAAGTATTGGTAATACTTTGCAACCTTTTTTGCAGTGATGTAGTAACCAAGCATAGAGCCATATATACCGCATCGGGAGCACTATAAATGGATATTGTCTTGAAACGAGTATGGGATTGAGTGAAGAATTTGTACATTAAATGCATTAAAAATCAAAGTAAAAATAAAAATCAAAATAAAAATTGTCAGCATTTCTTACTTTGGCCAAGTGGTATTTTGATTGATTCACATAGCAATGCGACCCTCCATGAGCTATAAAACCATTTGGTTGCACTGCTACGATCAACAGTTAATTTTCGGTAAGGTATCAGTGTAGTGCAGTGTAGTGCAGTGCAGTGTTAGACGTAAAAGTTTCTTCTCAAGCATTTATAGTTTCATGCCCAGCAACCGCGCGTTTTCCAAACGTCAACATGTTTAAATTCGTAAGGATGTTTTAAAGGATAATACCACAAGACATCCTCTTATACATATGTATGTTGTTGTCATTTTAGTTAGCCTATGTGTTTGCGATTTTGTGTGGTGTCCAGTTAAGTCGTGCGGGATATCTGGGAGGAGGCTATGGCCATGATTATGGACATTACGGTGGCTATGGGGGGTTTGGACATGGCTATTATGGTGGATATGGGCATGGATACTATGGTGGCTTAGGACACTACGACGGCTACGGCCACGGCTATTACGGAGCTCCAGTAGTGGCCAAAGTAGCTGCTCCAATTATAACAAAGGCCATCGCACCAGCTCCAATTATAACTAAGACGATTGCAGCTCCCATTATAACAAAAGCCTATGCTGCACCAGCTATATCCTATGGACATGGATATGGATATGGGCTGGGTCATGGCTATGGCCTGGGTCATGGTTATGGTCTAGGGTATGGATATGGCCATGGATATGGTCATGGTTACTATGCGCCTGCGGTGACTTCTGTTGTCAAGTATGGCCTCGGTCATGGATATGGTTATGGACATGGTTATGGCTATGGTCATGGATATCATGGATATGGTTATCATTAGAGCAAATCTTCAAAGAAATATCATCATAAGCATACATACATATTCAGTCAGCAGCACTGTATACATAAGTACATACATATACTTGTGTATTTATAATCAATAATAAAACTTCATAGGTCTTGTACCAAAAATCAATGTGTACATATGTAAAATATTGTATAAACATTCCAAATAAAATGATTAAGTCAAAGAAAATTATAAAAATCTCTTGTATTTCATTTTTTAGTACATTTTTAGTACTAATTCTTAATGATCCATAAAGAAAATTACACAATGAGAAATTAATGTTATTGACATACTAATTTTACTAATTTAAATTTAATAAATATTCGGTTGAAATAATTTTTTTAGTACATTTTAGTACTAAAAAGCAAAGTTTTTTTTGTTTAAGCAAAACAACTAAACTTTTCAGTTTCTAAACAACTGCAAATCTTGAATTTTTACTAATATTTTCTCAATTTATTTGATAATATTTAATAATAATTTGTTTAGTACATTTTAGTACACATACAGTTTATAGTTCTTTTCAGCGACACAGAATAAAAAAACAACAAAATTTCCAAACGAAAAACAAAGCCAGATCTTAAATTATTATCAAATTCGTATCAATTCATATTCATTTACACATCTTATTGTTTTTTTAGTACATAAATATGTACTAATTTGTTTGAAATGAAAAATTGAAAGAAAATGTTATTTTGTTGTAGTAAATATTTATTGATATTCAACATTGGCAGTAATTAATTGATACATATTTGTTATCTACCAAGCATGTGAATCATGTGAATAAGCCAAAGCGGGAGCATGGTGTCCAATCAAGGCTGGAGCATGACCTAAAGACAAATGACCATATCCCGGATGTCCATAGCCCAAGGGAAGTGCCGGAGAGTGTGCCAAAGGATATCCATGTGTTGCGTATGATTTGTAGCCAAGCGCCAGTGGAGCATGGGCCAATGGAGCATGCGCATAAGTGGCATGCGCATATTTGGCCAAAGGAGCGGAGTAGGCCAAAGCAGGAGCTGCAGCTACTTTGGCAATCGGCAAGGCCGGTGCATGTGCATAAGCATGTCCATAACCGAGTCCATAACCATGCCCATATCCATGTCCATATGAGTAGGATGCTGGAGCATGCGCATATCCATAAGAGTGTCCATCTAATAATGGAGCTGCTCCACCCAAATATCCCGGAGCTGCCATAGCTCCCAAACTCATACACACAACCAATGCCGATAACTAAAACAAAAAGGATATTTTTTTTTATTTTGAACACTTCACTTGAGAAAAAAAATCTCCAACTTACTAAATGCAACATATTGACAATATTTTTTTTTTGTTAGATATTAAAATTCGTTAATTTGCAATGCTTGTAGTTTTGCGTGTACACACAGTTTAATGCAGATTTTGCATGCGTTGTTCGCTTTTATATAGGAAAATATTTAAGCATATTTCAAACAATCCAATCCGCCTACTTGTCTGTACAGACGTCCGTCTAGCTAGCAGAGCAGAGCAGCGACCAATATGCAGCTGCGCCTGCGTAATAATAAATAAATAAAATCGAAAAAAAAGACTAAAAAATAAAAAATAAACACGATTACTTTCGTCTAAATCAAACTACGCAAAATCTAAAGCACTTAAAATGCACGTCTCAGATGCAATGGTGGCAGAACTTGCAGCAGGTTAGGTAACTTTAAAAGTCCCCCCAATTGAATGAATGAAATGTTGCTCTAAGATTATGTGCAAAACGTCATCAACAATACATTACTACTTACTTACAAACCTACTGCTTTGAATTAGCTACACCCTGGCTGACTGGCTGGCTGTATGAATGTATGTCTTTGGAGCTGCAATTATCATCAATGTTATTAGATTGCAGTATCCGTCTCAGTGTGAATTATAAATGAAAACAATAACAAAACCAATAACAAATTTGTGCATAACTCATAAACATTTGATCTTTTTTGCATTCATCTCTTAACAATAATTGCCACCACATACGCTTGCCACCTGCCAATAGACACCAGCAACCGCCTAAGAAGCATAGGCCACACCTAGCACAATTAACAATTGTTGACCAGGTTTCTATCTCATGGCTAGATGTAGTCAACATGAGGGATGTTTGTATGTGAAAATTGCAACACTTAAAAAATAAATACAAAATAAATACAAATTTTAAAAATACCAGTCTTTTAATGGATTTTTTCTCTCTAAAAAGAGAATAGTAGCTGTTCTTTTGTAAGATATTTTAAAAGAGGCAATTTCAAATAATTTGTCCATATTTTTTTGGATTTTATTTCTTTTGTATGAAAATATTATATCAATCATACTCTCTCAAAAGAGCATAGAAGCCGACTTTTGTATAATTTTTCTTTTAAAGAAAATGTCAAAAAACGAAAATGAAGAGAAGATGAAAAGAAGGTTTTCTAGAATAAAAATATCACTTTTTTAATTAATTTTCCCTCTCTAAAAAGAGTATAGAAACCTTATTTTTTATATAATTTATTTTTAAGAGAAAACCTCAAAAAGAGAAAGTAAAGAGCAGGTGAAAAGAACAAAAATATCATCTTTTAAACGAATTTTTTCTTTCTAAATTTCTCTCTAAAAAGAGTATAGAAACCTTATTTTTTATATAATTTATTTTTAAGCGAAAACCTCAGAAAGCGAAAGTAAAGAGATTGTGAAAAGATGAAAAATATCATCTTTTAAATGAATTTTTTCTTTCTGAATTTCTCTCTCAAAAGAGAATAGCAGCCCAATGTTTTCTTAGTTTTTTTTTTTGGGTTGTATATGAACTGCCCTAGTGAATAACAATAAACCANGGAGGCTTTTTAGAATAAAATTATCACCTTATAAAAGGATTTTTTCTCTCTAAATTTCTCTCTCAAAANCTCTCTCAAAAGAGAATAGCAGCCCAATGTTTTCTTAGTTTTTTTTTTTGGGTTGTATATGAACTGCCCTAGTGAATAACAATAAACCACATAAAAACTTGCTTGAATGTGACTTAATGGTTTTTCCTCGGCCTTAACAAGTGGTTATCCGGTGTCTGTGGCAGTAGTATTGCAGTGACGATGATAAGAGCGTAGCAGGGGTAAAGATTTTAATCAGATCCCTTGTAACAGCTCTGGCCATGTTACACTTTTCAAAGTTTGTCTTAAGATAAGTGCAGAGAAATTGTTAAATACATACATATGTATGTATGTTAAATTTTTGAAAAAGATGTTTGATTACTTTAATTGGAAATTTTTTATTGCGAAATACTTATCAATGCGTTCGTTGTACACACTTTATTTTACGCAATAACTAGATGTGTGTATGTATTTAATTATTTTATTTTCTTCTTATGTTATTCAATTAATTTCATACTTACCTCACCGCCTTTCTTTATGTACATATGTATGTATGCATTTATGATGAAAAGTGAATGGACATGAGTCATAATTGCTCAAAGCTGCTGCTCGCAAATTGTGCATAAATAGTGTGTATATTGAATGTAGGGCAATAAGTCATAGTAAATTGCTATTGGTAGTAAGTAAATTGCTAAAACGCAAGGTGATTGTTGCATATATTATGTTGTACTGTACTTGGGGCATTTTTGTGTATGTTCTGCTGCTGCTGCTGCATCAGAAACGTTTAAAAATCTGCAAACTGTTAAATGACAAAACGCATATTGCAACACATTTTTCTGATTAATATGTTGTCAAATATGCATGCCAAGAAAAATGAAAAAATTATATTTATACACATAGCTATGTATTTAAACAGATTTATGTTATGCACATGTGAAATGCTGCCGACATTGATCCCCAGCTACCTGTTTAATTGGGAGCACAAGTGAAGCGTTGACTTGCAATTTTTTTTCTATTTTTTTTTTTTAGTTTGTTTGTTCTAAAGAAGGACAGAAAGATGGAAAAATCTTAAAGGAAAAACAAACTGGTTTTTTATCTGCTTTTGAACAATTAAGCAGGAAAGCTTAGCCATACAAATTGTTACTAATTATTAAATGATTACTTGTTGTTAGACACACCTACTTGTTTTTTTTATTTTTGTTTAATTTTTTAACATAATATTTATACCTACATACTCGTAATATTGACGGTTACGAGCGTGTGAAAACATTTTCATGCCATGCCAACAAAGTGCTATTAACGTTTCAATTGCTGTCAACAATCATTTATTATTGTGGGCAAAAATAATTCATTTATGTACATATACATATGTATGTATGTATAGTAGATACAAGTGTTTAACCTTCTTCCGAATATTCAATAATTTAACATCAAACCAGGTGTTAAATTGAAGTCAATTTTAATCAATTTATAGGGCACTGGATTTCATTTAACTTACTTTTGACTCATTTTTGAGCAATTAATTCAATTTTAGTTCTTTTTTTGCTTTTATTTCATTTTTGAGTATCTAATTCATTCTTATATCATTTTTGAATATATAAGAAGTTTTTGGTTTTTTTTGTTAGACGCTTTTTTGAGCAAATTGATTATTTTTTGAGCATTGAACTCAGTTTTAGTTTAATTTTAAATAAAGTATTCATTTTTATATCATTTTTGATTTTTAAACTAATTTTTGGAAAAATTTTTGATCGTTTTATGTGTTTTTAAGCAAATAATTCAATTTTCAAACATATTTTTGGGTATTAAAATCATTTTTAGATCATTTGTTATGTGTTTTGCTTGGTTTTGAGTTTATTATTCACACTTTTATCATTTTTGAGTATTTATGGAGTTTTGTGGTAATTTCTTGTGGTTTTATGCATTTTTGAGCAATTAATTCAATTCAAGATAACTTTTTTGAATAATGAATTCATTTTTTGGTAATTTTTGAGAAACTAATTTAGTTTTATAAGATTTTGGATTGTTTAACTAATTTTTGGGATCATTTTTTAAATGTCTGACTCATTTTTGAGCAATAAATTGAATTCTAAATCATATTTTGAAAACTGATTTAATTTGTAGCTTGATTTTCAGTAGTGAATTCATTTTCCTAATGTTTTTGATGTTTTACTAATTTTTGAATTCCAATTTAAATTATCAGGACTTCATTCTAATTTTTGTTTGATTTTTTGCTCAAAATAAAATAAAATACAAAATAAATTTGTTTAAAACTATTTTCATTTATTATGTAATTAAAAAATATATAAAAAATATTATATACATTAAAATAAATTCATAAATGATGCTCAATATTTGTATTGCTAGCGGCTTCCGAACGAAACAGTATGCTGTCGCCTCTACTCACAAAATAATTGCGACGCTTGAATTTCCATAATTGCAGCACAAGCAATATAAGCGTCAAATTAACAAAAATAATTAATGCAACTTTCAACAGTATTAAATACACCTCCAAACGATGCGCGTGCTCTTGCAACTGCTGCAAAATTTCATGCTGATGATCATCTTTCTTTGAGGTCTCTAATTTCGCTTGCACCGAAGACACTTTGCCAACTCTCATACTCTGACAGCTAATATCACGTATATGCGATGATTCTTCTACATTCAAATTCGGTTCAATATGCAATTCCACTGCCGAGGATAAGCTCGGAGTTGTGAGCAAAGTATGCAAGTACGTACAGTTGAAATTGTTTTTCGAAATGCCCAATTTCTGCAAATTCGGAAAGGCTGTGCTAAACGTATGTTTGCCCTCTACCTCACTCAGTTGATTGCCATCCACATACAGTTCCTTAAGCGTGGCTAGATAAGGCACGAAAACATCCAAATTAAGTTCCGTCATATTGTTATGTGACAGATCCAACAGTTCCAATTTATTGAATTTTGAAAACATGCCAAACTCCAAGTGCCTTATACCCGTGCCGCTCAGTCTTAAGCTCCACAACCAGCGCAGACGATCAAATGTAGTTATATTGATAGGCGCTATCGGGTTCTGCGATAAATCCAAATACAAAAGCTCCGTCACATTCGTTATATTGCGTATGTCTCGTATGCTATTGTTTTTGAGTTGCAGTGACTCCAAGAATTTGCTATTCGTCATCTGCAACATGGTGAGCCGATTATTTTCAGCGCTCACATATTTCGTGCCATTTATGCACACTGAGGTCAGATTGTTGTTATCCAACACCAGCTGAGTATTGATGCTTTTGTTATCTAAAAGAAACTCATTCAGCTGATTGTAATCCAGCAAAAGTATCTCCAGCATATAGGCCGAATGAAAGGTAGCGGGATGCATGTGTAGCAAACGATTGTGTGAAAGACTGACCTCACGTATGCGTCGTGAACGATTGAAGACCTCCGGATCTATATACTCCAAAAGATTGTTATCCAAATAAATTGTTTCCACATAGGGATTCTCCAGAAAGATGTCTTTGCCAAGTGTGGTGATTTGATTGTAGGATAACTGCAATTTATCCAAACTGTTGAGTCCACGAAAAGCATACTCACTCATTTCAGTGATGTGATTATGACTGAGGTCCAGGCGTATCAGATTATTGGCACCGGCAAATACGGATGTGTTGATAGAAGATATATTGTTGTGACTCATATTCAAATAGGTGAGATAGTTGGCGGCTCCGAAGGTATTGCGTGGTATGTCAATTATTTCGGTGAATGAGACATCCAGTGTTTTGAGATTGCTGAACACATCGAATAGCTTGTAGGGCACATAGAGTAGGCGTGAAGCGTAGAATTTCATGAACTTGGTCATATTGGTTTTGCCGTTAGTTTGAATTTTGACATTTTGACTGTGCGAGACCACAAAACTGGAGACGGTGCAGAAAGGTTCAATTGGCATGCTCTCATCACACTTGAGTGTGAGATCCTCACTATGAGCGTTGTTGATGAGTATGCAAATGGTGTATAAAATGCATAATTTCCGATTTCTCATATTGTACGACTTGTTTTCGCAATAGTTCAGGCATCAACTGCAAATGCAGGGACAAGTCTATGAGTGAGTTGGGAGCTTATCTTTTGGGTAAGGCAAAGAACCTTCAAGCAAATATATAGACTGATAAAAAAAAAGTTCCATATATGTAGTATTTAAAGCTGGAGTTTCCATATGGTTTTAAGTGTTGCCATATTAGCAAATAATATTTATTTGTTATCTTAAAAAAAAGCCACAATATGCAACGTAATTTTCTTTCATGAATGAGCACAAACGCGTTTTAAGATTTAGCGTCTGTTTGTGTTATCTATAGTCCCGGAAAGCGAAATATACGAATTGATATCAGTGCCTTATATACGTAGCAAATTTGATATCTTTTTGCGACGTTTAAAATTAGACATGAATATATTTTTACTTTTTATAATCAAATTCTGTGGTAAAAAGACTACAGCAATTAAAGAACTCTAATATGATAATAAAATGTTTTATTTGGGAATTTCAAACGATATTTTTTGTCATAATAAGTGAATATTTGAAAAAAGAGCATATCGCCATTGTAAATTATAAATGTTCATTAGACATTTATAGTTGGCAATGATGAGTTGATATTTGAACTATGCGTTTTTTTAACCTTTTTTAACTTTTTTTCAATGGAAATTATTACATTTTTACGAAGTTTACATTTACTCTGTAAACAAATGTAAACATATGATCCTTGACATGAACCTAATAGTATTAATTTCAAAAAAATATTGCATACAAATAGGCGCTATCAAAAAAGAGGTATTTATTTGAATATTTGAAAAAAATTCACGTTTCTTCAGTACTGCTTCATAAATTTTAGGTTATTTTCAATATTCTCACCAGTCTACTCAAACACAACACACTACTCTACTCATCTACAACACAGCTGAGTCTCCGACTTTGTTTGGGTTTGCAGCCCTGTTTCAGTTTAGATTAGCTCAATTTGTGGCATACTTTTAGGCATTTTTTTTTTTTTAAATACGTTAGAAACATTTCATTTACGATTTTTCAAATAAAAATTTATTTACAAAAATTCTTTCAATCACACGATCAATATTTTTAACGAACAATGCACGTTTTTTTTTTTTCATTTTTTTTTTCACACATCACATAAAATTTTCCTTGCTTGAATTCTCATCAATATGTCTGTCTGTCCTGCTTCTATTAATACTATGCACATTTTTCAACTTTTCATATTTAATGGTAGAGTGAGTGACCATGCCCATAGCCATATCCGTAGCCATGGCCATAGCCGTAGTGAGCCAAATTGCCATGGTAAGTGCTGTGTACTGGCGCAGCGTAAACGGCAGGAGCGGCATGTACGATGGGGGCAGCATGCACTAATGGAGCAGCATGAACGACCGGAATGGAATTTGTGGATATTTTATAGGTGTTGGAGTACGAGGTGGCTACAGGAGCAATGTGTTTGACTATGGGAGCGGCCACAATGGGAGCTGCATAGGACTTAATGTAGGATCCATGATAGCTGGGAACCACCAAGTCATGGGCTCCAATATAGCCAGCGTAGGCAACTGAGCACAAACAGGATGCGATGAGTAACTGAAAATAAAAATATAGTAATTTATTTGAAAAAAAAAAACAAACAAATAAAACCGTACCAATTTGAACATTTTATATTAATAATAAAAAACTTAAAAACACTTGTGATTTGATTGACTGCAATTCTCGATATGCTGTTGTAGCATAAGTACAACGCCTATTTATACACGATTTAGTAAATGAAATTCTGAAAACCACCAACATAACAATATTGAGAATGAAAACAACAAACAAGAAACAACAAACATAATAATAATAATAATAACTATAACATTAACCAACAATAACAATAAGTAACACAGGTGAAGTCGGCAATGGCTGTAATTAGTCGAAATCTTCCAAATGGACATGTAATAACAACAATAATAATAGTGAGCATAAAAAGTAAAAACATGCTGCAGTAGCAAAGCGTGTTGGCAGCCGAATGTGTTGTGTTGATCAGTCGTCAAAATGAGCTAGTCATACAGTAAGACAGACAGACAGAAAGGAAGACAATTGGCAAAAAGCATGTGGATGATAGAGTGATCTGTAAGTGAGTGATAGACTGTTGAATTATCTATACTCGTGCAATGTATGTCACACTTCATGATATCTACCTATTTACATATTAATAGCAACATAATTTAGTTTTACAATCGTTTTATGAGAAAAAATAATAATTTTGCTTTACTTTTTTAAAAATTAGTACATTTTAGTACATTATAGTGAATATGAGTATAATTTAGTACATTTTAGCATCACTATTTTTTTGTTTTAGTACTTTGATAATCTTTTTCTTGAACATTAGTACATTTTAGTACTACATATTTTTCCAGACTTAAAATTTTGTATTCATATTGACTTTTTCTCTTAATATTAGTACATTTTAGTACTAATTTTTTCCATTTTAGTACTCAACATTTTAACAGGCCTTAATATTTGTATTTATTTTGAAATTTAGTACACTTAAGTATCACTTTTATTCATTTTAGTACTCCAATACTCTTTAATTAAGTATTAATATGATTTACATTCTTTTTCTCTGAATATGANTTTATTTCAGTACTTCAACATTCTTTAATTAAGTATTAATATGATTTACACTCTTTTTCTCTGAATATGTGTACATTTTAGTACTAAATTTTTCATTTTAGTACTACATATTTTACAAGACTTAAAATTTTGAACTTAAATTGAAATTTAGTACCACTTTTATTCATTTTAGTACTCCAATACTCTTTTTTTATTTATTCAAATGATTTTCTTATTATGATTTACCTTTTTCTGAATATAAGTAATTTTTTGTACCACTTTAGTACTCAATATTTTACCATATTGAAAATTAAGTACTAATTTTGAATATTAGTACTTTTAAGTGTCACTTTTCCTTGTTTTCATTATAGATCTAATCAACAACATATAATGTATCTTAGGCTATATTGAGACAATTCACCTGCACATGACTAAGTTAAATTGTATTGCAATTAATTAAATTTTTTAAGCTTAAATTGAGATCGTTTTGAGGCGTGCGGTTTTTAAACGCAGAGTGAGTGTAACAAGCATTCAAATGCATAAAATAAATTATCCAACTGATTATTTGCAGTTGCAGGATTTGACTCAGTTTCAATTGCTTTGCCAAATGATTGTCTGTCCGTCTGTCTCTTATGAGAAAAAACTTAAAATAATAAACCGGTCATTAAATTACTTTGCTACTGCCAAGCGAACTAAATGAATTAAGCGGAAACATTACCAAAACAAAAACTAATCTTAGAAGTTAATTTTTTATTTTTTAACTGAGTTGCCAAAGTGTTTAAGTTGAATTTTAGTACTCAGTACTAAAAATACTTTTAAAATTAATTTAAATAAATACAAGTAAATTTACTACTTAAGAATTTTTATACAAGATTTTAGGTCTTCTCGACATCTGGCAACTTTTGCTTGTTACAATCGAGTATAAATCAATCAAATTAATTTGATTTTAACTCGAATCAATTATGCAATTCATAGTGAAATTTTTTTTAGAACAATCTCAGCAACTACACCTTACATAAGGTAGATCTATTTATTTTTTTTTTTGTATTTATTTGTGAAGGTGAGCGCGTCACTTGGTAATTATATGATGTTTTTTTTTATGTAATTAAGTTTTTTGTTTTTATTTTTCATTTTTTTTGCTGCTCTCGTTCAATATAATGCGTGTTTAGTATATTGAAGTTCTGATATTTGTCAGTGTGTTTGATTGCAAAATAAAGTGAAACGTTGAACCATTCCATTTGTTGTCATGTCAGTCATATCAACATTCATATTTATTAGTTAAATTTTTCATAAATGACAGATCTGTTACAACAGACACTTTGATACTTACATATACAAACATTTTTATGTGTACGAAATCTTATCTTAATGTGCAACATTCATTTGACATACTTACACATTATTTGCACACTAGAGATGCTTATCAAATAATATGTACTTTCGAGATTTGAAAGAATACTAAAAGTACGTAGATACCTAGTTTCAAATTGAATTAATAGCTCAAGGACAGGCGTTTTACAAAATAACACTCTTGTCTTTAATTAATTGCTTGTAAGTTGTTTGTTCAAGTTCGTTGTTTAAGTCTTTTGTTTAGCAAAGAATTTGAATTTAAATTTGAATTTCGAGCAATACAAAATTTTGCAAATTCCCACAATTATCTATCTTACTGTTCATTCACAATAGCATAACATTTGTTTTCAAAATTTTTGTTTTTCTGTTATTTTTTTTTTCATATTATTGACATCGGGCACATACACATTAACGTCAATGTTATGTGCCATAATCATGGTACAAGGTGTTTGTAAGTTGGTCTTGAAAAGCATAGTAAAGTATAGTTTTTTAATTGAGCACTCATAATTAAAGTGTCTGTCAAAAGATTCTGTGTGGAAAATCTTTTATTTGTAGTCAAAAGGAGCTGACTTACATTCAATATTCATTCCATGGTCAATCTAATAAGTATTGAAGTTGTCTTCCGTATAATTTATTGCTTGATTGTATTAGAAATAAAATAGACCACATCTGCTTGTGGTTTTTCACACGCAATAAATTTTTTTCCTTTATTTAGTCAAATCTAATTAAAAAAAAAATATTTATGAATTTTTTAATTTTCAATATACAGTATAAAAGCAGCTCATCGTTGGAGAAAATATTAAGTAGTTTTGGAAATATCAAACCATATCAACATGTTCAAATTTGCCGCATTTCAAGTGAGTTCTTTTATCAAGAGTTAAGAGTTGAATTTAATTATATTGCTGTTTAGATATTTTTGTTAGGGTTGGGCTTGGCAGCCGCCAGCTACTTGCCTGTAAGTGTGGATTATTCACCAGCTATAGTGGGACATAGTGTGCATACCATACCCACGGCTGTGTCTCATCAAAGTCAGACGATTGTGCATGAATCTAGACCTTATCTGCGTCCAATTGTCAGCCACCATCCGCTTATCAAAAGCCATACTTTGCCGGTTTCCCATTACGAATATGAGCCTATAACTTACTCCAAGTATACCTATCCAAAACACTCGGATTGGACACCCAGTTATGGTAGTATCTCACCTGAAGAGTGGACTCCTCATTATGCATCTTTATACAACGCTTGGCGCAAATAAATTAATTAAACTCATTGAGGTTTGTCTAATAAAACTAATTTTCTGATAAAAAATATTCAATTCTATTTTTTATAAAAACCAATTACCAAGAAATATATTATTAGGTTTTTAGTGATTTTGAACATCCTCAGGTATTGAGCAATAAATTAGAAAAAATTTTGGATCACAGTTTTTGCATTTTAACGGTTTTTGAATGTACTTTTTGAGCTGAGTTTTGAATATTTCCCATTAGCTACAACTCTTTCACCATCGAGACTTGCAGCAAATAAAAGTATTCCCTTTTTTTCAATGATTTTGAACATAATCAAGAACTGAGCTCTAAATTAGCAAAAATTCTGGATTTTATAAGTTTTGCCACTTGCAGAAAAAAAGTCTTACTTTTTATATGATTTTGAACATCCTCAGGTATTGAGCTCTAAATTAGCAAAAATTGTTTCTAGCATCTCTTGCATTTTAAGGGTTTTTGAGTTATTTTTGAATACTTCCTGACTCTTAGGCTCATTTTTCACTCATTCAACATTGAAATAATTATAATCTAGTAGTATTTTGAAATTCTGAAACTGAGTTTTGAAATAAAATGCTNATAATTGTTTCTTGAATGTCTGACATTTTAACGGTTTTCGAGTTAAGTTTTGAATACTTCCCGATTCCTAGGCTCATTTTTATACAATCAATATTGAAATAATTTGAATCTAGATGGATTTTGAAATTCTGTGTCTGAGTGATNCTGACTCTTAGGCTCATTTTTCACTCATTCAATATTGAAATAATTTGAATCTAGAAGATTTTTGAAATTCTGAAACTGAGTTTTGAAATGAAATGCCTTTTTTTCGATCAATATCATTTTTTATTTAGACAAGCGTCCAAACTACTCGTTTCTAGTCTCTAAAGTCGTTCACCATAATCCAGTAGCGGTGTAGCTCAGCGGGGACACGCCAGAGTAGGAAGTGTAGGGACTGTGCACATAGGGAGAGGCAGCATAAGTTCTGTACACTGGAGCATGAGCAGCATAAGTCTTGTAAACTGGAGCAGAGTGTAACAATGGAGCGGAGTGCACTAAGGGGGCAGCATGTACCACTGGAGTGGAGTGTACATGTGTAGTTTTGACTGCAGGAGCCAACACATCTTCCACCAAATGAGCGGAGCTGTGCACTACTGAAGAACTCGAATGAGACACGGATGTGGGCACACTCTTGACTATGGCTCCCACTTTGGCATAGGCAGGTTCATGCACCGCCACTGTTGCAGGTGCAGCATAAACTAATGAACTTTCATAGAGACCGGGACGAGCAGCAGCTACGGCTAGAAGAGCAGACAATACCACCTAATGGAAATTTGATTAATTGTAAGTAAGTAACTGTTATGAATGCTTCCGGATCTGTTGACTACTTACCAACTTGAACATTTTGATTTGTGAATTTGTTTGTTGATTGTTGTAAGAAGGTCTGTATTGACTGTAAGATTAACTGAAACTGATGCTGCAATGATCGTTGATATGTGCTTATATAGCACAAAAATTTCGGTTGGTTTGTTTTTTTTTTCTTGCCTTGACTCCGAATAACATCCGCAATGTACGCAAATGAGCTCACGCGCCAATAGCGCAATTAGAGCTGGACGCCAAGCCAAAACAATTGTCGAAAATAGAGCTGAGCAACAGTGAGCCAGCAGTTACCATAACAATCAGCAGCTATTGTAACCGCCCAAAGGCAGTCACCAGCCAGTAGTAGCGTTAATACTTACTTGCCAAACTTGTACAATTAAAAAAGATTTCGAATTACCGTTTAAAATTAGATACACACAAATTTCAAATTTAAATAGATACTCTTATGTAGGTATGTATTGTCGCCATGCTTTGTCTGCAAGTGACGTCGACCTCCAATCTTTACTTTGCTTGCATTGAATTTCAATTGAGCTTGGCTTTAGATGTGCATAATTGTATTGAGATAATCTGGATAACTGGGGTCATTCATATCAAGGCTCTTCTTACGCACGTCTTTCATTCATACATTCCACTAGCAATTTAAATTTTCAATCAACATTGAAGAAAATTGAGTGAATTGAATTGAAGAAAAGTACCGACTCAATATCAATGTAGGCTGCAGTAACTACACTATATCCGCTTATAATATATGAGGGTTTTTTTTTGAAAGAATATTGAGTTTGATTCTAAAATCAGTCAGAATCAGAGGGGGGTAATGATCGTAGACCCCACAAGTGATATACCAAAATGAAGAGAATGAACTCAAGAATTCATTTCGACATTTACTTCTACTTCTGATCAACCGATTTTAAAGAAATTTTCATAATTTTGTTTATCTGAAGTTTCCATAAAAAGCCCTGGAATTTCAGGGAAATTTGAGCCTTCTAAGACAGCAAATCTATTTAAAAAATTGAGAGTTGAGGCCTAAATGAACATTTATTTTAATGCATTCATATGAATATTTACATTTATTAGATTTTAGTACATTTTTAGTACTCAACTGAAATCTCAGTTTTGCATACATTTAAAATAGTTGTAGGCCGATTTCACGGCCAATTAATGCAGAAAGTCAGTCAGTAGTGACAGTTTAAAGATCTTACTTTAACAAAAAGCCAAATGGGAGTTTTTAGTACTAAAAAAAACGTTTGTTTGCTATGTATATTATTCTATTTTACATAATGTTTTTTGTTTTTGAGTTTTTTCTCGCTCAATCACTTTTTAGTTTTGTAACAGTAAAGACTTCCTGGTAAGAAAATTTACATCAAGTCATTGATCTGCTTGACTGAAAATGCAGAAAATTCCTATTATGTTGAAACACAAATGCTTTGTCTAAAGGTTCATATCTAATAAGTATTTTAATTTCCTTATTGTGTCGATTCGTGTCAGTGGGTTATGAGGGGACAAAAACCTGGCTAAGGGAGACTGCTTGATGATGTAATTTTTTTTTTTTCATTATTATTATTTTTTTCAAGCCCTCCTCAAAGTAGCACAGGTGTGCTTTCTGAGAATTTAATAAGAGAACAATCAACTAGCTATGTGGGCATACAATAGTGCGGTTGTTTACTTATTTTGTTGTTGTCTATTTTATACTACCGGTCAATGTACGCAATGTTGTAAGAAATTGATTAATCTGCTTAATTATTTTTAGTTTTGACACTTTTTTTGTTATTTACTTTGATTTGCTTTAATGGCACTTTCAAGGGTAATTGTGCAATGATCTATGAAAGCTTATTTTTAGCTGCCAAACTTTGATTGTGATTGAAGTGCTTAGGTACTTACTTTATTTTTTGTTTCATTTTCTTTGAGCAAACAAATTTTCGTAGTCATTCAAGTCCTACTTCGTACCTCTTTGTAACAATATTTCCGGCTGAACTTGATTTACTATACAAATATTTGCTTTGTCATGTCCATCCATACGTCTTAATAGTTTTTTATAAAATGTAAAATGGAAAAATGGAATTGTAAAAAAACATGTTTTTTTAAATGAAATTTTTGTTTAAATCTTTTAGTAATTTTTCAAAAATCTAGGCAGATTTACAGACCAGCCCTAACTTCAAATTTTTCCATAGTTTTTCATGTCATTCAAGCCTGTGGACGGACTTGGTAGTTCGCATGCATTTTTTAATTAAATGATACTTAAATGTTTAACATTTCATTTGTTTTTGATGGCAAGAGTTCAGTTTTGCAATGGCAGTTTGTAAATTTGATATTTGATTTTGTCTCACCACTTGTGACCTTCCGCTATCATTTGCGGACAGGTGCACATACTGCTCTAATATTTAAAATATTCATTCGATGTGCAAAGATTTTAGCCGATATCAGCAACAACAGCGGCATGATGAGGAGTCAAAAGAGGCACCTTTTAATTTCTGGTTTGACTTGAAACTTGGATTGCATTTGTTGTTTGAACTTTACTACTAAATATTGATACATTCAATGCTCTTGAATCAAATTATAAAAATAAACAATTTTCTGATCGAAATATGATATTTTCCCATATTAGTACTTAAGTACTAAAATGTACTAAAGTCAAATAATAGTGAGATTTAATCTAAAATATAAAAAAAAGTAGATTTTAGTACTAAAGACTTAAAATGTACTTAAATTCGAGGAAATATGTGAAATATTAAATTTTTTTGTTTAATATTAGTACTTTATTCAAATAATAATAAGATTTGAGCTTATAAGGGGAAATTTTTTTTTAGTACTTAAGTACTAAAATGTACTAAAGTGAGATTTTCTAGCTGGATTTTATAAGAAATAGTTCTTACTCATAAAGACTCAATATGTATAAATTTATAAATATCAAAAATCCAAAAAAATCTTACTTTACTTTAGTACTAAAATGTACTAAATTGAAAGAATAATGTTGTCTGTTCTTGTAGGTACATAATAATAAGTATATAAACGTGCGAGAAAATAATGTGATTACATTATTAGTATTTATAAACAATTTTATTGTTGTTCAATGAAAAAAAAAAGTAAAAAATAAAAGAGAACAAAATCAACATTTGTGGTGCTCAAGGTCGTTACGTGACAACAAAAACAACAATGATCAATGTTTGTAATTACAAGAACAAGTAGGTAAACAACAAACATGATCAAGTGCAATAACAACAACAATAACATCAGTTGACATTTGTTCTCATGGCAAATAGACATGAAAAAAAAACTAAGAAAAAAAAAATTTAAATAAATAAAAAAAAAATCACAACATGCAGATGAGAATTAAAGTAGCAATTTTCAAATTTTTGTTGTTGTTATTGTTTACATAATTATGTATTGTATTTTTGTTAGTTTGCATGTTGGTACAATTATTTAATTTATTTAAATAATAATAAAATGAGTTTGTTTGTTTATATTTTTTTTTTTTTGTAAATTTTTTTGGCTTCCGAAACGCTTCAGGAAAGTGTTTGAAAAATTCTATGCTAAACGCTATCAATCAATCTGTCATGGAGCTTGAATGAAGGAACTCATGGACAGACGAATGTATGGCTGAACAAATTGCCTTAAATGCAACTACTACTAGCTAGCTAGCTAGCTATGTTGCAATGCTATGCAAAACAATGCAAAAATTGAAGCGAAAAATATACATATGTACATACATAAATATGTGCATTCAATTGCATGATGCCAAAAAGACGAAGACGAAGAAGAAGTATTGTCGGATGTTAGATTTCAAACTCGAGAGCTCAAAAGAAGCCAACAGTTGCAGTTTCTTTTTTTTTTGTTTTGTACGATAATGTGTGAACATCATCAGTATTGTTGTTGTTGTATTTTAATTACAGCTGCACTTGCAACAAGCTAGTCAAAATTGTAGCTTAACATTTTTTTCGTTTGTTTTTTTTTTCGCAAGAATAAAAATCTTATATAAAAGTCTGCCACAAACAAAAGATCAATGGCAGTTGTCGGTAACGTTTCCATAGTCAAAGTGAACCAACTTCCTATCAAAATGCTGAAAATAATTGTATGTGTTTTGTAATATTAGTTGAACTTAATTTTATATTCAATTCTCTTCAAGTGGATCCTTATGCTGGCCTCCTTGCAGTTGATAGCAGCTAGACCAGGATTTCTACACGAGCCATATCATCATGTAGATCCCTGGTTGTTGCCCTACCATCATCATCATCACCATCATCCGGAACCGTTGCTGCATCATCATCATGTGGCCAAAGTAGTGCATGTGCCAGCTGCTATTTCACATCAGAGCTCAACGGTGGTACACAGTGTGCCTCATACGATCATAAAGCCTGTGGTGTTGCCAGTAGTTAAGACAATCATACATCCACCGATACTGCCTGCTTATCATCATCATCCGGCTCCAATAATAAAGGCCTATCATCCTTATCCACTTGATCCGTTCCACCATGACTTCCATCATCATTTACATTAGCAAGGATATGATTTGAAACCTTAACAAGTCAATGGAAACAGTATTTAAGTTTATGTTATGTTAATACAAAATAACCAGTGTTGTGTTGCCGAAGAAGATATTGAATAAACATGCAAATTGCAAACTAGAATCATCAAGAAACTCGACTCGATTTCGGCTTCAAAAGTTATTACAATGGGACTTTAATATGTCACTACTTCAGTTGCTGCTTCATGCTGCCTATTGTTTTTAGTACACTTTAGTACTAAATTTGATTTTAAGGCTCAATTTTTCTAAAGACATTTGTGTAGTACTAGTTTAAATTTTTCACCACCNTGATTTTAAGGCTCAATTTTTCTAAAGACATTGTTAAAATTTTTTACCACGNATTTTAAGGCTCAATTTTTCTAAAGACATTTGTGTAGTACTAGTTTAAATTTTTCACCACCTTTCAGTACTCCAACTGCACTATTAAAGATGCTGTTTCATGCTGCAATCTTTATGGTAATGGATTTTAGTACATTTTAGTACAAAATTTTATTTTTCAACTAAATTTCTCTAAAAACGTTGGTGAAGTTTATAAAATAGTAGAAACTTTCAATCAATAAGATATTATGATGAATTTTGAACTAAAAAAAGAGATATATTAGTACATTTTAGTACAAAAAACTGCTTTTTTAACCTTTCAGCAATAAATTTCTTATCACGTTTTATAATGTTTGCCTTGAAAGCCACATTTATAGAACTTTCCTTCCTATAGACATATGTATGTAGATCTACAGTAATTGAAATAAAATTTTACATAAGCCATTTGATCCAGTGAAAAATAGTTGTTTGCTTCATGCTCTTGAGCACATTAAGTACAACAACAACAAAGGTTGGCATGACTTTGCATTTAACAATTTTATAAGCTCTGACACCATATATTGTGACAACCTAAGTTTATGTTTGAGTAATCATTGATCATAAGAAAGAATTGAACGAAAAAATATTTTACTACAGATACCTACATACATATGTATGTAAATAAACAGCAAAAGCCAGCATGATTTATGATAGTTAGTGCAATTTGATTGCGTTCATACAAAAACATACGTATGAAGCCATTCAAGACAACCTCACAGAAAAACGAGTTTAAATATGCATGACTATGACGTACATACAACTTAACAGTAGCGTTTTAGGACCTTAATAAATGAAGGCTATTCAAAGATTGTTATTATTAACAATAAAGAGTTCATTGTCATAATAAAAAATTGATTAATTTTAATAAACACATTTCATAAATTTTTATTTGCTGATTACCACAAATGATATTAAATTTAATAAAAATAATTTTTAAATAAATATTTTCATTGTCACAATAAATGATTTATTAATTTTCATAACAGTAATTTATTATGACAATGAACAAGTTTATTAGCAACAATAAATATTTTTACCTTTTTAGTAGGGCGCTTTTTATTAAATCCATTCCTGTAGTTTGTAGTTCAATTGACACTATATTGTGTCAATACAACTGAAATCAGCTTAAAAAAATATTTTTAGAAGATAAATGTGCTATTCTTTTCGACAGTGTTTTTATTAGGCTATGATTGATTAGATTGATGTTGAGATTAATTGGAAATCAATATTTTTTTAACTTCCGATTCTAATTTTGAATCATTTTGATTAATTTGCAAATCAACAAAGTTCTGTATTTAGTTAATATCTAACAGGTGAGTCATTACGGCATACAATAAATATAATAATCACGTATACGCCCCAATGAGTTCTGAAGTATGTAGCTAGTCAAGCATTCAACTTAGATAATAAATTCAAATTTCTTGTAATATGAGATACAAGTTCTAATAAATGCATAATGAGATAGCGGGATAGGGACAGACATAAAAAAAAAAAAATTTAGCGTAACAAAGAGTTGGCTAATATGAAATAGATCAAAAGTTGATGACAACAAGCGCATTAATGCATGCATTTAATCGATATATAAACAGCCCGTTAATCGTGGTACTAAATCATAGTTCAGTGGACAACACTTAGATCCAGAGCAAACAATTACAAGCGGTTCAATTAAACATGTATACTAAATTAGTGAGTGCAAGAAAGTAGTAAAACTTATGGGAAAGTCATTTAATAATTTTTGCTTTTAGTTTGTATTTGCCACACTTTTGGCTTTGGCCGCAGCGCGTCCGGGAGTCTTGGTAGCTGAGCCAGCAGTGGTCAAGGTGGTTTCTCATGTGCCGACTGCCATTTCGCATCAAAGTCATACACAAATCCATTCACGTCCAGTTGTGACTTCAGTAATTACTCCTGTAGTGCATCCATTAGTACATACCTATCCATGGACTTCAGTGGTACATGGTCCTGTACATGTTCCAGTACTAACTCACTCAGTACATCCTGTGGTTGTGCATGCTTAAGTCCACAAATTTCTTCCACTAAAAAATTGCTAACAATGTAAATTCCTATTAGTACAAATTAGTACTTTAGTACTAAAATAAAAAAAGCTTATGATTTCTTTGAAATTTTTCGTTTATTTGACTTTGTGAGGAAAAGATTTTATAAAACTTGTTTTCCATTTCCACTAAATATTCCTTTGGTTGTTTAGTGATGAGTGTAGATCACAGGGGAGTGATGAGATACAGTCTTGACAACTGGAACGGAATGCAACAAAGGAGCGGAGTGTACAGTATGAACAACTGGAGCAGTGTGGTGTACAGTGTGTACAGCTGGCACTGAATGGTGTACAGTGTGTACAGCAGGAGCAGCATGATGAACAGTGTGAACAGCAGGCACATGATGTTCAACTACAGTGGGAGCAGTATGCAAGGTGGTCTTGACTACAGGAGCCAACACTGGTTCTACTACAGACTTGCTGTGGACTTGAGTAATGCTCTGATGAGACACTGCAGATGGAGAGGAGTGTACCACTGTGCCTACCTTGGCCAACACTGGTTCATGTACCACAGTATGGTGTCCAATGACTCCAGCATTTGCTGTGGAGAGCAAACAAAGGGCAGCAAAAAGAGCAATCTGTTGGTAAAAAATTGAGATGAGAAAGTGTAAATAATCCATAGAAAATATCCAAGCAACACTTACGATTTTGAACATGTTGAATGTGGAGTTGTTACTTTGATAGTTTGAATATCGACTGATGATTTGGAGTTCTGAAACAGCAGTTTAAATACTGAGATTTTGGTGCATTCACAGATCCAGTTAACGCAGATGGAAGCAAATAAATCAAAACAGAAGACAGTGATAAGACAAATTACTTTAAGTGTTATTTTTTACTTTTTTACATACATACATGAATAAGCATATAGAGGTAATAATAAGGTACAACTTCGATGTTCAATTAACTGACCTTCGTTGAAACCACTTACCAACTTTTGACTTGTCAATTCATCACTGTGTTGTTTTTTATTTTCTTTGAAAGTGTGGCTGACTTGATACATTGAGCTTAATTTGCCAAATTTTATATGATTAAAATATCTAATTTTATCAAAAAGCAATTTCATAGAATCATTTCTCGCTTATTTCAAAAATTATGACATTTTAGTACATAAGTACTAAAACTAGAAAGTTCCATTTAAGCTGAAATAAATAGCTTATAACTATTGATTGATGATTATTACTTAGGTGTTGATGTCAATTTTTTAATTCCGAAAAGCGGAATCTTTCTATCATTTGAAAAAAGATTTAAGCTTCTTTAGTTCCTTATTTTTTTTATATTTCATACCATGAATAAGCTGTTGATAAGCTAAAAATTCAAACGCTGAACTCAGCATCATAAAAAATAAATGCCCAAGGCAACCAGTCAGTTTTGTATTTGGCCGATTTGACGAAAAAACAAAACACACCTTCTTGTGCTTGTAAGTTCAAGTTGAAGTTGAACGAGTGGTATGTTTGTTTGTTTGTGTTTTTTTTTTTTTTTGACTAGTTGACTTTTGTATAAAAACTGGCGTCTGTTTCAATATGAGCATCAGTTAAGAACTAATACTTCAAATTCAAACATCCTCACCAGCAAACTCAACATGTTCAAATTCGTGCGTTACAAGAAATCAATTCATAGAAAACGGATATTTAACAATAATTTATTTTCTTATTTTCAAGATTGCTTTATTGTGTTTGGTGTCCGCAGCAAATGCTGGAGTCATTGGACACCATACTGTGGTACATGAACCAGTGCTGGCCAAGGTAGGCACAGTGGTACACTCCTCTCCATCTGCAGTGTCTCATCAGAGCATTACTCAAGTCCACAGCAAATCTGTAGTGGAACCAGTGTTGGCTCCTGTAGTCAAGACCACTTTGCATACCGCTCCCACTGTAGTTGAACATCATGTGCCTGCTGTTCACACTGTTCATCATGCCGCTCCTGCTGTACACACCGTACACCATTCAGTGCCTGCTGTTCACACTGTACACCACACTGCTCCAGTTGTACACACTGTTCACTCCGCTCCTTTGTTGCATTCCGTTCCAGTTGCTCATCACACCCCTCTGATCTACACTCATCACTAAAAAGCTGTTAGTTTATGAACAGAAATAATCTTACAAGTCAAATGGAAGTCAAATAAAAAGGAATTTGAAACGAATTGATAAACATTTTTTTATGTTAACTTTTCAGCTTTAGAATTGATAGGAAATGTACTAAAATTGGATTTTTTAGTACTCTTTTTGTGCTAAAATAGAGTTTTTAGTACTCTNCTTTAGAATTGATAGGAAATGTACTAAAATTGAGTTTTTAGTACTCTTCTTGTACTAAAATAGAGTTTTTAGTACTCTTTTTAGCTCTATAAAAATATAACAGGACTTTAAAAATAATTCATATCTACTTAAGATGTTTTCAATGTCAAATACTTTTAGTATTTGCAACGGTTTCCCTTGTTATGAATTCTATATTGGATCTATCGCGTTTTTAGTACAAATGTACTAATTTGCTGAAATTGACTGTTAGAAGAGTGTAGTCTGAAAAAGATATTAAAATTTAACTCCCACATTGACATGTTTGTATTTTCTTTTCGATATTTTCCGACAGAGATATTTAGGTGAAGGTCAGTACGACATTTACAGGTCAGTATGTTTGTATTTACATAACAGACGAAATGTAATTAAAACTGACATATATTTTTCTTGTGCTCATTCATATGACGTCATATGTATGTATGTATAATAAAAGATAACACTTAAATGGAATAGCTCCATTAAGATTTCAGTTTCAAGATAAAGCTCATAACCTAATGAAGCACAATTGAACGGTTGGTACTTTGCACTCCATGAAATTTACCTTAATTTCCATTTTTCGGCCTGCAGCATGACTGGCCAATTTGGCAAGCAGACAAAAATATACATATGTATGTATTTTTTTATGATGACAATTTGTTTTAAATTGCAGACAATTATTTTGAAGGAATTGAACGGAATCTTACTCAAATATGAATTCGAATTGAGTGCCAAAATGAAAGACTGGGACTTCACTGAGTGTTTTTCCTACTCAGGTTCAATATGAAGGTCTTATTAATAAAAAATTGATAATAATAATTGTTGTTGTTGCTTCAGGAACTCAAATTATAAACATGAATTTTTGGGAGTTCACTTTTTTTCGTACATAATTATTAATCAACAGAAATTATATGTATATTGAAATGGTAGTGGTATAATTTGCAGCGTCATTTGCAGCATTGATTCAATTACAAAACTTAAGTATGCATGTCGCTACACTGCGCTCCACTGAGTCTACCTGTCAATGGTTCCAACAACATACAGATTTGTTTTCTTTCTGGTTTTGTAGAAACTATTACAAATGACTCCTTGCTGCATTCAAACTTATTGAGGTGACTAAGCAACTTTGAGAATAAAAACTGCATTCTTTGAAGGTCAAAATCAACTCATAAGAAACTCATTCCTAATTTCATAAGCCTATAAAAAAAAGGCCTTCAATAGATATTCCAAACATTGGGAAATATGACCTATAAAACAAAAATTCAATTCAATTTTTTACAAGAAAAAATAATGAAAATAGTAATTGTTACTATTTTTCCTATTAGATTTTACTACAAAGCTTGTAGATTTAACAACAAAGAGTAGTAGAAATGAGAGTTAAGGAAAATGGACTTCTGTAAAGCAGAGAGTTTACAGGCTTCAAAATTGATGAAAAGAAGACTTACAAGAAAATTTAAAAAACTGATGAAGAAAAATAAAAAAAGAATGAAAAAAATTAACAAAATTGACAACTATAGAATAGTAAATTTTACTAATAAGTTGTCACTTCTACAATTTGAATGATTGAAGCAAAATTCTGGGAAGAAGTTGTAGAATTGATTATAAAAATTTTTTCAAATGAAGACTAGAATTTCAAATGGTCCAGCTGGTAGTGGCTTCGTCTAGGAGATTTATGAAAAAAAAACAGTGACGGAAACTTTTCTTGATAGGACCCTGTGATATCAGGGATAGAAACTCATATAAAAATACTTACATTTGAAGTCCAAAAGAAATGCTTTTAATTTCCACTGATGTTAAAAACCTTCAGTTAATTATGGATGTGCCTCAACTTAGCAGGGCAACTTTTG
>JXHJ01005312.1:0-14904 GCA_001014935.1 Liriomyza trifolii | reverse complement strand
GTACCGAAGGACGTATCCTACGTCAAAAGTTAACATTGTAGGGGGGCGGGGGGAAAACTATCCGGAGCACTTCCCTCTGTGTACGGCCTTAATTAATGGTTTTCACCATTGGTTTGCTTCGCTGATCCAATATTTTCATCGATATTCATCGCTGATTTAGTTAGACTTTGCTCATCTCTAGGCAACAGCTATGAAATTTGTAAACAAAAAAAATTCTTTTAACTAAAGAGTGTATGAAATGTCTGATTTTCAACCAGTTACTAGAAAGAAATGGCTGGCCAGGAGAAGTTTACAACGACCTCGCCGAAATTCTGACCGCACCATTGAAACGCATATTGATGTAGATGTACAAAAATTCTCAGAGTAATATTGAATATTGGATGTTTAAATAAAAATTTTAAGTTTGTAGGTTTATTATTAATCGATGTACCTATGTATTTTTTTAGGAGAATAGAGCGCTTATGTGTGGTAATGAGGAACAGTGATTATTTTATACAGGCCATGACTACCATGACTAACAGTCTGAGCGAGTTTCCATCTGACTTTAAAATTAAACGCATCATTTGTCTAGGATTGGGCCCTTTTACACGACAGTTCCAAGCACTGCATCAATTTGTCTTCATAATTGCTTTGCAAAGACACTGTAACATCAAAGAAGCCAGTTATTATGATCCTGTATTTTCATCATGTGAAAAACAAATACTCAAAAAGCTCTCTTGCATTGCTTTGTCAGAAAATATGCAAGGTAAACATGTAGCAGATGTTCCGACACTATTTTATTTGCCACATTGTCCAAATTGTCTAACAAATANCCGACACTATTTTATTTGCCACATTGTCCAAATTGTCTAACAAATAATTTACTTTGGCGTAATTGGAAAACGGAGCTATTGCAAAATGTAATGATCATCAACAACAGTTTCTCTAGCTTAGTTACTAACAAGCCACAACGAATATTGAAACAGGAAGCGGAGTACATACTGAGAGTACAGCCGTTTACTAGAGAGCATGTCATTGAAGATGACTATGAAACACATAATATTTTTAACGATTTATCCTTACATTTTTTTCCGACACAAACGTTGCCAAATTCGAGTGACCGAGAATTTTGGGCTGAGGCTCAAGCGCCTGTTTATGAAAATGATGACGAACTTGTATGTGCAACACAATTAGCTAAACTAACTTTGTAATTTAAAGTTGCAAATATATGTTGGAGTAACCTCATTTGATAGCTTTATACTTATTGCCCGTTTAGTAGTTTCTCTGTAACGAATATCTCAAAAAACTATTTAAAATAATCGGTCCAATGGGAAAGAATAAAAAGCAAAAATAGTATTCCCTAAATCCATTCATTTCAGTTCTTTTCATATTTCTTCATCTAACAGCTGATACAATCAGGTTTATGGCTTTGCTAACAAACGATTAGCCGTTCTTTACTTTTCCGTTCTTTTCAGCTTCTTTCTGTTGATATTTAATTTTGGCTGAAGAGAACGGCGACAACTGATCATGTTTTAACTGAAAAAACTTGAAACATAAGTTATTTTAATCTTATAGAAATCAAAAATAACTTCATTTTTTTTACATATAATTTATTGAAATACATTATAGAAAATGTTCAACGATAATAGGTAGCCATAATTGTATGAGTTTCAAATGGAATGGCTAATCGAACAAATAAGTCAAAGAGAACAGAAATGAAAGAATATGATAGGAAAAGAAATGAAAATAACGTATAATCAGCCCTTTATAATTAGTTTCAATATTATAAATTTGTCATCGCTAGTAACATTTGACAGTCACAATGAACAGCTGTCTTGAAAAATTTCATAGCAGTGAGCTTGTTTTAGTAGCTAAAGGGACAGTTGTCTTCAAAACACAGATAAGAGCTACGATTCACGGTAAAAATGATATTATTAAAATTATAATAAAAAAAGATTATATTAAAAAAAACTTGCTCTAAATAAACAACAAAATTAATGAAGTATTTTTAATTTAAAATATACAAAACGATAGTGTATCAAGTCTGGATCATAAAAAGAAGTTTTGTAAAAAGAGTGCAGTTAAGTTGAACTTTGGTTGATTGTGTGCGTGATCGCCAACTCTCGAACATTATTGTCCGACATAACATAATTATGTTTTAAATGCAAACACTGTTCGCGAGTCGAGTAGAGAGCGAAACTATATATGTATGTATGTATATTTTTGTTTTTAAAGAATACAGAAAAAACAAATATGAAGCAAAAGTTGCAAAACAAGTAAAAGAGTCTGCAGTAAAAATGATCGTGCAACGGTGTTTTCAAATTGGAAACCTTGTAGGCATCAGTGTTTCTTGAGAGTTCGTAGCGTGAGTACGTGAAGTCGCATAAAGTGGTCGAAAGTTATAAGTACTCTATTATTCATACACATAACTACTCAATTTTGNAAAGTTATAAGTACTCTATTATTCATACACATAACTACTCAATTTTGTTTGTGTTTTCACAACAACAGTTAATAAATAGAATGTAATTTTTGTGTTTTTTGTTGTTGTGTTTTTAAAAGTTTGTTGTATATTCAGCTCATTCAATGAATAAGATAATATCAATTCAAACGACCGTCTAACATTTCGATTTCGTATTTTTCATACAACTTAAGGTAATGAATATCATTTATGATAAAATTTATTTTAAAAATGTGGGTACGGCTATCTAATTGTTGATTCATTTAATTTTCCAATAACGGGTGCGATAAGTGAAATTGTTGATCTCTTTTTTTTTGTTGATTACCAATGCTTATTTATTTATCTCTTAACAAAAAAAAGACATAACCTACTTTCTATATTTCTTGGTGAATCGAACACATTTTGTGAGTGCTAATGCAAATAATAAACAAGTTCTTGCTAAAAAGGCAATACCTAACTAAATTTTTTAACTAAGTATTACATGGTGAACAGGTGTACACACACATGTATGAATATGGGTATGTTTATACGTATAGGTAGTTATACTATGAGTGTATTCAATTACAAAATGAACAAAATCATAACAGCACAAAAAAAACATACCTTCACGATGGACTAAAAAAACTTATTAAATGAAAATATTACAAACAAATTCTCACTTTTTTTGTAGGTAGTACCTTTTCATGTACATACATATGTAAAGTTGTTATTTTGATCCTTTTGTTGTGGTTAACATTTACATGCCTATTTTTTGTTGCAGTTTTTAACTACCTAATTAGCTTGGAGAAAAGTTGAAGCAATAACAGGGCTTTGTGAAAAAGTTGGTTGATATAAAAAAATATACCTTACTAGAAAACAAATGATTTTAATGAGCAACTCATTTTATATTAATATGTACATACAAAAAAATTTAAAGAAGTCCGCTGTTGCAATTCAAAAGGCGTACATTGTAGACACAAAAATAATTTGAATTTTTACAAACATAGATAGATACCTACCGAGTTACTCATTGGTCTAGTTTAAATTTAAAATAAAAAAATAAGAAAAGTTTACAAAAAAGTACGTACCTTCATAGATATGTATGTACATATGTACTATATTAAATTTCTGATGAATATCAAAAGAGTCAAAGAGCTAAAATAGAAAGAAAACATGCATAACTGTAGCAGCAACTTTCCTTTTTGTTTATTTACATTTGTAAAAGAAAAGTGAATTACAAGTGCTTCAACCGTATTCAACAAGATTCAACTTTGGAGAGAAATTTCATGCTGGTTGCTATCTACATTACGNAACCGTATTCAACAAGATTCAACTTTGGAGAGCAATTTCATGCTGGTTGCTATCTACATTACGTTGAATTTTTGTTAAATGCAAAGAAACATCTGGATGAATGTTTTTTTCAAATTGCCATTTTTAAAGTTGTGTTAAATCAGTGATATCAAAAAAATGAGAAGTCAATTGTGAAAGAATCAACTCTAATCTTCAGTTAACAAACCAAAAGAAAAAAGGTTTGATTGTAAATGTTTTTGAGTATAAAATCCTTTTAATGTTTGTATGCCAATCATGAGCTCTTCATCTTTATGCAGTTCTGATGTCACAGACGCCTCTCTGGAATGCAGTATCAGTATTTTGTTTAGGGACTAGTCGACAACTAATTACAACTCAGATTTATGCAATCTGCGAAGAACCATTAACGAAAAATAAGAAGTAAATACTGAGGGATCTGTAGGCATTTTGATATATTAAAACATATCTTTTGATATTAATATATTTATTAAGTGCATAACATTGATTTCATCTTTTCAATGTTAATTAATTGATTTTTACCAATAGATTCTCTGCAAACCTACATACATACATATGTCGTGCTAATCAACTTCCGTTGTTGCTCTGGTGTTCATTTCCGTTTCATTAAAGACATCTTTTATGGGAATTTAAATATACATACATATGTTGCTATAAGGTAATATAACTAGATCATCGCAAAACCTTTGTTCCGGAACTGTTACAACTGCTCACCGGGCGTACAGCGGCCTATTCATTATACTATGTATTAATATAGACGTATGCATGTAATAGGGTTGTGAAAGTGTCTTTATTGCGGCTACGAATGCAAATGTTTATTGCGGATGCTAATGTACAAGTTTAAGCACTATTGTTCTGAAGAACGAACCAAATAGCGGTTTAATCAATAAGATTGATTAGACTCATACTAAAATGCAAATCAAATTGATCGATAGATTTCATTGAGATTTTTCATTGGTTTCATTTAAATTACATANCTCATACTAAAATGCAAATCAAATTGATCGATCATAAAGTCATAACGTTTTGAAAGCAGGGTTAAGATATGCTACAAAAAAAATAATTTAATTGTTACTAAATTGAGTTTTTTCATTTGGTTCAATATTCCTCCTCTTCATAAACTTTTGTTTACTGCTTTAAATACCCATTGATGTGTGTTTTAGAAATGCAACCGAATATTTAAATGTTGAATTAGATTTACCGTAAAAGTGGTTCCAATATTTTTTCTCAAATATTTAATAATTATTAGGGCAACCCTAAAACTGCACTTACATATTTATTGTTTAAGAAGTCTCCAAAATTTTTAAAGTTGCAAAAATATTTCATTAACAAATGTATGTACATACATATGTGTACGTTTCTCGATTAGTCAATGTTTATTAAATTTATGAGTTTGTTCGTAAGAGTTTCCAAAAATTTTTAATTTTGTTCTTTGCGAAATCCTGAACTTTTTTCCGAAATTTATATATTTCTATCGTTTTTTGTTCAATGAGGTTCTTTAAAAGAGAATAATAAAAAACTCCTAAAATATCCAAAATTTTGAGACTGTTGAAGTGGGAGGTCCAACATTGCAACCCTCTTACTCAAAATTGTTACTCAATGTTATAGTGTGGCTATCAGGTAGATGTAATTGACAGTGATCTGGCTGATGCCTTTGTCAATGTTTCACATCATATATTATTATTAAAATTAGAGAAACTAGGCTTTGATTCGTCATTCCTTCACTGGATAAGATACTACCATCTAACTGAAATATTTGAAATTGAATATGTATATATGTAAAATAATAATAATATGTATAATAAATAACAATAAAAACAATTTCATATGTGAAATTTGTTACTTATTGCAAAAGTACTTCGAAGTACTTCAAAGTACTTATAAGTAATGAGAGTACTCTAAAAAGTACTCCGAGTACAAAATTAAGTATTTTCAAATATATTTAAGTATTTTTGGTACTTGAAAGTACATTCAAGTATTTTTCAAGTACTAGTATTTGTACTCGAGTAGTAATTAATCAGAAAGTAATGTACTTAAAAAGAATAAAGTACTTTCCCCAGTTTTCAAAATACTCTAAATACTCCTCAGAACGAGTAGTACTCAGTACCTAACAGGTCTGCTTATGAAAACATTTTATTGGCAATCACATTGACACTTTCCCAATATAATATATTATTTCGTGACACAATTTGAGATTTCTTAATAAATTGAATTCATTTCATGTAACTTCGCGCTGAATTGATGTAGGCAACGAAAGAATGTACATATTTAATTTAAATGGAATGTGGTGGGTGTAGGGATGCACTTCTGTTCCCCTACGTACATTAGAATTGTGATATAAAACATACTTTTCATATTCAAACAAGTAAATAAACAATATAGCCAGGTACATTACTTTGATTTTATACTGAGATGATTGTTAATGATTTTAGCAAATTTTGATGTCACTACGGCCTTCACCAATACGTCGTTGAGACAAACATATATGAGATATGCATAAGAGCAAATCAATAATATACATATGTATGTATATAGTAACTATAAAACCTCAACATGATAAAATAAAAACTTGTATGACTAGTTGGTACTATCAACGTCCAGTTCAGTGAAACGCATCTGGTCTCAAGCCAAATGACAAATACAACAACAATAAAAATAATCAAATATTCCAACTAGTTAAGAAAAAGCTCACACATGATTATCTCTATTGGGAGAAAGTTATCAAAATTGTTTTTTTTTATTTATTTTTATTTATATACGTACATGAATAATGAACAAATATTTATATAAATAAGTTGACAGCGCCGAACGCACAATTGGTAAAGAAAATATCCAGTTTGTTTTGGTAAACTTGCAAAGTAATATAAAAACAATCAAGCTTGTTTTACACAATGTTGTTATTGGTTTTATTTTGCTTTGTATATGTATATGCATGTGTTTTTTTGCATAATTTACACAATTTTGTACAATGTCTTGAATATAAATTTCGAACATTCTTCACTTGCTTACCTCAAAAATGCATTGATTTCATTGAAAAAGTGTACTTTTATTAAGTTAAACAAACATTTTAAAAAGTGTCTAGTGCTGTTCCATTACTCATATTATGAAAATTTTGATTTCATTAATTATCAATTTTTTTTTTTAAGTAAGTTTCAAAATATTAATCTAGATTCTAGACTGTAAAAAAATATTCTTAATGGTCATAATCAGGGCAAACCAAAAATTGCATATGAAACTTTTTTATTTTCATCTTCACAAAGGAGCAAATAATATGCAAATTGCACGCAAGAAATTATCTTTAAAATGAGTCATATTTATTGAAGCAATTTTTTTCAATTTTTCTAATAAATGCAATATTTTTTGCCGTTTTTCAAATAAATGCGAATTTTTGGAGCAGTTTTTCAAAAATTGTAACTTGTTTTAGCAAACAATTTAGACATATTTACTTGATTGAATTCAAATGAATAAAAGAACGTAAAAGTAGCCAAAGATTTATTAAATGACAATAGCCTACGACTAAAATCGACGCAGCTTTCTTTTCGAAAATTTGATGCATGTTATGCTGATTTATTGTAACAGCCACTTGATTTAATTTTAAATTGAAATTCAATCTTATATTCTATAACTGTAGTACTATGAAATAAGTTTATAGCGCCAAAAATTTGACTTTCAGTGCCATTTTTGGGTTGCCCTGGTCATAATTAATATTTTTCAAAGCTAGGCACGTACATACATACATTTGAATGTACATTTACGAATCTTTAAAAAATTCGTAAAATTTTTTTATGTCAGAGATCCGTTTACTCTTTCTGATTTGTATTACGGTTAAAAGTTTAGGTTTGAAATTTTACATAATTTCATAATAAATCAAATTTTGCAGACTTTGTTGAAACAAAAAAATTTATTAATTAATTTTCCAGGTTATGCTCAAGAGGTGAAGGTATAGTTGAAATTCGTTGGCAGTCTTCAAGAAATTTTTGTTGAGTGAAGACGCCACAACTTATGGATAAAAGATTTATTGTAATTTGGAATTGAAAAACTCAAAAAATTAATTTAAAAAATTGAAAATTAAACAAGATTTAATTTTTTTTCAAATAAAAATTATAAAAAAAACACACCTTATTTTTATTATTTTTTAAATTCTTTTGTAAAATTACTGGGTATAAGCTGGTGGGCACACTTCTAATTTATTACTGTTGTATTGAATTGTATGGCCTAGAGTAGAAAGTTAATTAAATGCAATTGATGTAATATTAGTGAAAATATAAACACTTATGTAAGTGATTTGATTTATAGTAATTTTCTTTTATTTAAATTTCAGACAAAGCTCATTATCAACAACAGCAAAAACTACAAACCATAATAAAATCATTTATTTTTTATTGGCAAAGGTAAGTTTAGTGAGTTCAATAATATTAGAATTAGTTTAAAAATACTAATAACAGTAAAAAGTAGCTTCTTATCAAATTAGTATTATTCCCAAGCTTTGTTTGAAACAAGAAGAATGTGAATTAATAGCCATAGAATATTCCAAGTTAGTACAATAAAGTTTTGCAAGAATTGCAAATGGCCAAAAAGTGTATACTGGTTGACTTGTTTAACAACAATTTAGCACGATTTAGTCCAACATTGGTTGCAACATTGAATATTTGTGGATTTACATATGTATATATTAATGCATGCATTCTGTTGCAAAAATGCAAACATTCAAATGTGATATACGGTTTTCATGTTAAGTATTTATACTTGCTAAATGCACTGATTTCTTACGTTACACAATTTAAAACAATGGAAAACGCTCACACATGGCTTTTAAGTGTCGGTTTATTTCGTGTCAGAAAGTATGTATTTTCGCGTCTCGTATTCTGTAATGGACGCAATGAAACCTCGGGCTGTGTTTCATAAGGTCCATAAAGGCAGTATATGAGACAGTTGAACAGTCTCATAGACTTCTCAGTGATAAACCTTCTATTGTTGTAAGTTATTTTCCAAGATTTTCTTTTGTAATATTTTTTCATTTGAAAACATTTTTTTTAGTTAATTGTTGTTTTTATTTAAAGTATTCACATTATTCAACAGCTTCCCAAATGTCGGCATCGTTTATCTTTCTTTGTATGCCCTGTGTGATGGTGCTGTTTCTAATGAGGATGCCTTGGTGCTGAAACAATTTGTTTACGTCAAAACAAACTACATATATGCTACAAAAGCTTCTATGAAATAACATGTAGTAATCAGATAATTGTACATACGAACATATATACATACATATGTATGTTTAAACAAGTTCAAAATGTTTCTGCTACTGACAGTTTTTATGACGATTAATGTCCAAAAGACAAACTTCGAATACTACTTTTTCTATGATAATCAATTCCACTGAGATGAGAAACATTAAATTACTTTTAACTCATAAAGTTCCACCTTATTTCCCAAATAAAATAGAAACAGTTTCAAAAGCTTTTAAAAGTAAACATGATTCTTTGACTTATAAAATTCAATTATCCTTGTCGCTCCGATTTCAATCTTACAAGTAATTGAAAGAAATAGAAAACGTGTTCTTCCACTTGTTTTATAAGTAATATTTTGTAAACCGATACGGAAAGCAAAATCGGTGTGTTATAAAAAAAAATAATAATAAAAAAATGTAAAAAAAATTGAAAAAACGTTAATTTACTTNAAAAAAAATAATAATAATAAAATGTAAAAAAAAATTGAAAAAACGTTAATTTATATTAGTAATCACAAATATATTGCAATTGGAACCCGGGTATTCTTTTTGTTGTCAACTCTAGATAGATAGATTTTGACGAATTCAATAAAAAAGAACCTAACAAAATAAATTATTAATTAATCCACAAACATAAATCAAATAATGAAATTCTGTAGCTTCAATAAAGTTAAATGTTCTTTTAAACAGATTCGGGTAACCCTAAGCACATAACAGCACACAAAAGTGCATCTCTTGATTATGTATAGAGATATCTGGATATCGAGTACTTCGAAAAGATTTTAACCATATAAAGGATAATTTGAGTGAATTCTTAAAAAAATGACTAAAATGACCAAAAATTTCACCTGTTTTTTACCAAATTTAAAATGTCTCTGCCGTATCGCAATAAAAAAAATGCTAAAGTCTTAGGCTCTAACTTCTTCGTACAAACATTACATATTAAATGAATAATAAACTGAGATATTTGGTTCCAAAGTTGACCATTTATTTCAGTTTTTTTGCATGCAAGTTATTCATAGTTAGTGTGTGTGTTTGCATTCCAATTCGCTTTATTTTGTTTTTTAGTGTGACCATCAAACAAGACAAAATCGACATTATAGTTGTCAACACAGAGTTGCATATAACAGTAGTTAGGTTTTAATAGCAATTTATTTGTTATTATTTGTTAAAATTATATATCGTTAAGTAGCATATCGAATAAAAGAAAATACAAACATCAGCATAACATCTGAGCTTGTGGAAACATATGTATGTTTGTTGTTCTTCAATGAGTAAAAAAAACATAAATATTTATAAACAGTTCATCATGAAAACAAAAATGATAGTTATATTTTTTATGTTCTTTTGCAATGATTTTGTTTTATTAAATAATTCAATAATATTAATTATTGAATAATCGATAGATTATTTTGGAAAATATTAATGAAAAAATTATAACCAAAAAAAAGTATATAAATTAGTTCACAAAAGCCAAAAAAGTTTAACAGAGTTACATTCAGTACAAATTATTCTACAATATAAATAATGCTCAATTAATTTAAAAAATCTCTATTTTGAGCGCTTTTTCTATTCTACGTATCCTACGTTAAACTATCGCAGGCTCAGGGCAGTAAATTTTACATAAGAAATTTATGTCCAATTAAAAAATATTTACATATTTTCATCTTTAAATTTATAACCTTAAATAAGTTGTTATTTTATAATATTAAAAAAAATCAGTTCTTCAAATCATTTCCTCTCCTATTATTTTAATCTTCCAGTACATCAGTCTCCGATTTGTTTTTTTTGTTATGTATCTATAAATCAATTAGAATATATTAACATCAAGAAATAAACCTAAATAATTTTATTTAATAACATACTATTCCAATTTTTGGCGTATTCCATAACATACTACGATACTTTTTTAAGAGCCGTTATTCATAGTAGCTAGCTTTACTGGAGTTGTAAAATCTCGGTTTAGAGAAGAACCATTTTCGGTTTTGACATATAACATATATGTATACATAAGTGTGTTAAAACTACAATTAAAAGAATTTCCATTCAATTTCTCAAATTTTTCTTAAAACCGATAATTTTCAAATCTTTCCTATCAACCTCCCATTTCATTTGCAACTGCCCCATTTTGGTCCAATCGTACTAAAACGGCAACACTGCTCACGAGTGCCAATACATGCATAAACATCACTCTACACTCTATACAGACATACATACTTATGTATGTAGATATATTGAACTTCTCAGTTCTGTTTTGATACATTTGCGGGTTCGATGAAGCAACACGTCTTATATTTAAAAACTTTGAAGTACATTGATTGAAATTTTCGTTTAACTGAATGATTAGCAGTAATAATTGCTGATGTATGTATGTATGTATGTTCGTACATTTTTACAATATTAAATTTTTTGTTCAATCCCAGCTAGCATTTGGAAGATTGTTTTTTTGAAAACGGCCTAAAAGGGTCTATTTTGATCGTCCAGAACCATCAAAAACTGCTCAATCCTCTTTGAGAAGCAGAACTGATTCGAATATGATCACAGCAGCAAAACCACTTGTTCAAAAAACAAATAAACAAAAATTGTTGCATATCTAACGTATAAAAATGCTTATAATAGATATCAGACTTTTAGCTATAAAAAAATATTATCGCACGTGGCAGAATGCGTAAAGGCTTCAACAATGATACAATGATGACTGGGTTCGAATCTTCTCCTAGGGACTTTCTAAAATTCGAGTTTTTAATTAATTNTCAGATTTTTCAAAAAATGCTGGCTGGGATAGTTTTTATTTNTCTTCTCCTAGGGACTTTCTAAAATTCGAGTTTTTAATTAATTTACACATTATAAGACTATATTAAAAAATTAAAAAAAAAAACTTTAAGTAATATCTCAAAAAATATTATTTTTTAAATTTAAATTCGACTAGGAAATAAGACAAAAAAGAGTCGAAAATGCTCAGAAAATGTAAACATAAAAGACTCTTCATTCGGAGTCATATCTAGGGTACCAGTTTCTCCCGACAAAGCAAGCACTTTTGATCAGAAAATGAGCGCATATTCGANGAGTTAAATATGACTCGAATTTGTTCAGATTTTTCAAAAAATGCCGGCTGGGATAGTCTTTATTGCATAATTTTACTTGTCTGAGATTTTATTTTTTTTAATGCAGAAACAGTTCATGAAACTATTGTAAGTTTGTGTGATTCAAAATAATAACCAACAAAAAAAACTGTTTTTCAAAGCACTTCAAGTGCACAATACTAAATATTAATGAAATACATCATGTAGATTGAGCAATCAACTTCAGCTTAATTCCCCTACCGAAGCCACTTGACCAATACATAATAAATNATATTAATGAAATACATCATGTAGCTTGAGCAATCAACTTCAGCTTAATTCCCCTACCGAAGCCACTTGACCAATACATAATAAATACACACATTTATAATAAATTGGGTAGCATTGTTTTCATATTCTATTTACAGAATTCCATTGGCTTGAGAGTTTGTTGCACTATTAGATATTCTCAAGTTATCTTTAGAATGCGCTACATTCGAAGTCATATAACTGAAAACATCAAGAAAAACATTTTCGCTACACTTCATTTATTTCTTATAGTACACATGTATAGTTTGCGGTTTCTCGCACTCAGGATCAACACCGATCTCCAATAGCAAATCAAATATGTAGTATTTCTCTTTTACTTCTCATCTTTCATTGACAAACTGCAGACCCAGACAGATACCAACTAATTGAGATCACAATATCATTTAACATTATACAACAAAAATAAAACATATCGAGCTCGAGAATATATGAAATGTAGTGCAGTACAAACCAGGGTTGGGAGCGTAAACTGTTTACTCTGTTTACCATGCTTCTTTACAAGTAAACAACGTAAACTTAATCAAGCTGAAAATTAGGTCAACAAAGTAAACAGTGTAAACATAGTAAACAAGAACATTAAAACGTACATATGTATATACTTAAACAAATAGAGGAAATAATGACATTAGGAAACCTAAACGCTTTATTTCATATTAATATAATTGCATTTTCAAATGTTCCGATCATTTTTTTGTTCTAAAATTTTTTTTTCATATATTGCTCAAAATGCTTTTTTATTTTTTTACTTTTTTAATAAAAAATAAGGTCAACGTTGTTTTGTATTATTAATATACACAGAAAATAAAGTTTTAATAACGGTTTAATATATTTTTAAGCACATTTTAAGTCTTCGGCAACACTGAAATCTTTCTAGAAATATTTCAGCTGTTTTATTTACTCCTGTTTACGTATTTACGTTATTACCATGTATTTACCATGTAAACGTGAACAGCCAAATATTTCACGTAAACTCCCAACCCTGGTACAAACATAAAACTAATTGATAATAGCGTATAGGGAAATTGAAGTCATTTCACACTACTATAAATGAGAATAAAAAACACAAACATTTTTATCAAAATCGTAATTAGTAATTACATATGGAGAAAAGCAGATATAATAATGTTGTAGAATTTACAGTAGCACTGGCAAGAGCAGATGTGAGAGATAGGGGTATGCCACAATTTAAATGCAGGCTTTATTAATTTCTGTAAATCAATTTTGATTTAATAAAAAAGTGGCAGTAAAATACAAACATTTCAATCCTTAACATACTCCGATTGATACCGGAAAAATTTCCGCGACAGTCTCGCTCTCATTTCAATCTGGCAAGCTCACGTAAGTGACTTCGACATGCAACCAAATAACATGGTGAAAAAAGTTTATTCTATAAACCTTGATGGATAGATATACATAATTAATATTATGAACACGTCACATACAATCAATTACAAAGTACCAAAAATAAAGTCTTGTGTTTTTTGTATGAAATTTTATTATAAGCTTTTCCATTTTTATTTTTTTATATTTTTATACAATACGTATGTAATTGTTTGCACTATAAACAGAATCATTTGATTCAGAAATATATACATATGTACCTACGTGTACGTTTTATGATTGAGAACTTACATTTCATCTTCGATCGTTGTAATGTATATATATTATAGGCCAAAAAATGTATAGTACATGCATAAATTTCTTTTCCACAAGTGGTATACCGTAAGTAATTGACATGGTTATCTCTTTAGAGTTGAAATAAAATTATGTGCATACCTATATCAAAAAACACACAAATCAATCCTTGAAAATTATGCTAGACCAATATTACAGTACTAGAGTGGTTTTGATCAAATATAAGGGTTATCTTTAGAATACTCTTTAACCCAATTGGAGTAGTTTTGGGCTATAACAAAAACTACTCACCAATTTTTTAAGGGAACATGCTCTTGACATTAAATAACGTAAACGCTCTTTAGAAAAGCCAAATGAATACACAAACGAATAACAGTTTTATCGATTTAAATTTGAATGAAAGAATATCTCTTACTTGCACATTGCCCCTTAGATTTTGTTTTCTAAACACTGAGAGCTGAATAGTAAGGAAAGTATAAGAATGTTTTCTTTGTCTTGCTATATTATTAAGCGTTTATTTAAAAACACAGATTTATAGGTGATCGACCGCCAATTATAGTCAAAAACGGTATAATGGGCATATGTCAAAACATTCAAATAAGTAAAATGAGTTGAATGAACCGTCTAGAAGTTTTATGTATGTTTTGGTTCTTGTTACATTTAAACTGCAAAAAATAGTGTTTCATAAATCCTATAGGCATCAAACTTTAACCAGTTTTTCAATCATGGATTTGGTCTAATAATTGTAATATTTTTGTTTAAAAATTGAATACAAATCATATTGATATTTTTTGTTTTTCCTCTTTAGGAATATAAAAAAGAAAATTTTACCCCATGACAGTTTTATGCTCAGCATTTCAATATATTAACTTGAATCTAATGTCACATTGAATGATTTTGTCAAC
>JXHJ01005306.1:524-17261 GCA_001014935.1 Liriomyza trifolii | reverse complement strand
ATATTATTATGTATTTTTTTTATATTGGAACTTGATACAAAAGTTCATACTGACATACCTAGCTGCTATAATAAATGAACTCCATATGGTTGAAAAGTCCAACTAGGAAATCATGAATATTCAATTTAACCTACAAAGGTTGAATTGCCTCAAACAATATTATATATTATAATAATAGTGTATATGAATATCAGAGTCTAATAAGAATTAGCAGCTGTTATTATACTGTGTGTGACTGTGATTCATTCATTCATTCATAATGACATTTGTATTGCAATAAAACAACAAATTAAGCGTTAAACTGAATATGAATGCAAATATGTTGGTAGTCATTTTTTATTTCATACGAGAATTATAAAACCTACACTCATATACAAATACACTTACAAGATAAGTGACACAGCTGAACCAGAGCCAGAGCCAGACTCAAGCTGACAAATACGTATTATATGGCAAGTCTTTAGTTGTGTTTGTTCGATTTGAAATTTAATATGTTTTTTAAGCAAAATTTTACAACTAAATTGGAAATTAATATTCAAACTTTAAAAAGAATCTCACTCAAGTCTGCCAAGTGTGAATTTATGTATTTATGTACATATGTATGTCTACATGAAAAAATGAACAAAAAACACCAACAAAAAAGAACCATATGCATTTATTTAAGTACACTAGAGAGTGTGGTATTTCTTAGCGATGGGAATATTTTTCATTAACTAGGAGCCACAACAACAAACATATGGTAATATTCCGTTCATATTTTATACAGTTTATTATTGTATAATAACAACAATCTTTAACAAAGCATTTTTTAACTTTGTTCTGTTCTTTTCTCAACATTCAGATGTAGGTACTAATTATTTATATATATTTTGGGTATTTAAATGAATGTACAAGTTTAAAGTAAATAAAGTGAAAGAAACTTGAGCATCAAGGCAAAAGCTCAGAACAATAAAAATGTGAGTTTGAGTACAATAAAATTAAAATAATATTGTATATGTATGTATGTATATGCTTGAACTAATTTTAATTGCCTCAAATCGTGAGATATGTTTGTATGTGTGTATGAATGTTAATTTAAACATTAATTTAAAAATACATATTTGTATACTAAAAACAGCTTCACAACAACAACTACAACAACAATAATAGTAATAATAATAAATTTTAAGTCAATTCTCTCTTTTTTATTATTTTTAATCACATTTGTTATTGTTGTTGATTTGAAACCCAAATAAGGCGCTTCAAAGTAAAAACAACAAAACGCCGCATTGATAAAATCTTTTTTGGGTTTGGGTTCGCATGCAGTTCAATACAAAGTCATTACAACAACAACAATTACTAATAAATGCACGCACACACACACAATTGCAATAGCACTACCAACAATAATAATCGACAATGAGAAAAAAATATATGTATATGTATTAAAAAAAAAAAACAAAAAAAAACTATAAAATAACAAGCAAGGCGAGCGCCATTCATGTGGGGAAAAATAATCACCGTCGAAGTCAGAGTCGACGTCGTCTACATCGCCGTTGCCGTTCACGTCTCTGACGTGCCGTCATTGTCGGCAACTGCCATGGCGTCAACGTAGGCACAAATATTGAGTTGATGTCATCATGTTAATACTACATATTTTATAATCATAATTATACGCAGCAAATGTTTAACAAAATTGCACTTTTTTATGAATTATTTCATTTCAATATTTTTTAAATGGAAACTCAATATGCACTTTTAAGAAACTTTTATACCTATACGTATAAAATAATTTTTTTTAACTTTATATCAAATGCAACACTGCATCAAAAATTAAACAACAGCCGTATTTATGTTTGCGCATGTTTTTTATATACCGTTGGATTTTTGTTTGTTTGTTTTTTTTTTTAATTCTATACAACTTTATGTTATATATGCATAAATGTGTGTGTATAGAAGATTAACTGAGCATGTGCAAAAAATTTACAAATTAAGTAAAGTTTGAATCGAGAATGGAAACAGAAATACCAACAATAACAATATTGGCAACACCAAAAGCAAGCAAAGCCTATATGAGCACACTGAACTGAGCTGAACTGAATAAGAATAGCAACAACAAGCAGAAATAACAAAAGTATGTATGTTTGTATGTACATAATATGAATGAGAGACAAAAAAGGCAGCAGAAGAAACAGAAGCAGCAAAACAGGAAGAGGCAATGGGGGTGTCTGCTCTGCTCTGCTTTGCTCTGTTCAGTGCTGCTAACCAAATGTGAAGAATATTTTTATGACGTTTTTGTTTGTTTGTATGTACGTATGTAAGTATATTTTTATACCGAAAATATACAAAAACAATAATCAGTAAATGTATACAATAACACCTTATTTACTTAACCTTAAATTTTTGTTTAAATTTATTTATTAACAATACATACATACTTAAGCATTCAAGTTTGTACTTATTTATTATACAACAATTGCCTTTTATTTTGTGTGTTATTTTAGTCTACATCGTTTTATGTATGTATGTATGTATATTATTATTAAATAAAATTGCCTTGAAATATAATTAACGAAACAGAGAGAAAAAAAAGTTGTCTTACCTTTTTACGTTGTTCAAGTATATTCGCAATATAAAAAACTTTCACGTTGTTGTTTACAAAATAGCACGCCAATGTAAATAGCATATGGTTTATAGCAGAAATATATTTGTATTATAATAGTTATGAAAATTTCTTTTAACTTCAAATTCGTTATTTATTTTAAAACATTTTAGAGCACGCACACACTATAAATTTGTTTTTATTTTTCTAAATTTTAGGCCAGTCCTTTTCAACACACATTTTCTTTTCTTTTTGTATTTTGCCAACACTGCTCAATTTCACTACTCAGAAATATTTAATTTTTATACGCAGCACTTATGAAGCTTTTTTTCTTCGTCTTGATTATATTGAAAAGTACTCATAATTGCTTAACTTATTGAATTGTTTTTTGTATAATTAAAGTTTTATTTATTTACATTATTAAATATCTAAATAGACTTTTTATTAATACTGTGCAGATAATATTTAATTTTACCAGAATTTGTATCAACTTCGTTCGTTGCTTTGCTGTTTAGTAAATTACGAAGTCTGAACTCGCTTTCTACGTTGAATGAATGAAAAGTTGTTCCGCTCAACATAACCAACAGTAAACGTCAGCAGAGCTGCCAAGTCAATTTAGTGCGGCATTATTTTCAACATATTAAGATAAATAAGATTTCAATTACACTTCGAAAGCTTGAATGTTTACTTAAATTTGCTAAGAAATATATTTGAGTTAAATTTATAATTATTCAAATACAATTTCTAATAAATTTTCAGGAATACTTTTGACATATGCTTTGCATGCAAAGTGCTGGCAACTCTGATTACTATACATATTGTCGGCAAAAATATGGCCAGATCTATTTAAAATTTTAACAATTTTTTGTCAACATATTTTTTTTTGTAATTTATTTGTTAAAGAATATTACTGTAATTATATCTTGCAAAAATGCATGGGTGGGAACAAAAAAAATATGTATATTTTACCCAAAGCTGTTTTAAAGTTTGACAAGAGCTTAAGTCAAAAATTTTCAAGCCCCCTGGCAACTATGGGAAGTGACGGCATACTTTAGAGAAACTTTTTACGTATTATATTTGTCAAAAGCAAATACAACTACAATGCCATCTTTGCATGCCATGTTGAGTATAGAAAACAATAAAAACAAAATTCAAGGAATTTATGTTGTTGTTTCTGTCTAAACTAAATGAAGATTGTCAGCACGTTTGTAAATGTAGCTAGTTGTATTGTATTGCATGAAAAATTCCTAAAATTATTATTAATTGATATCAATGCGCTTTATTTCATGTAAAGATCGACCATATGTGTTTGTCTGTTGGTAGGTACCACGTTTGTGACGTGTGCATTAAATACCTAGCCTAATTTATTATTTTAAAAGCATAGCACTACTGTCTTCGCTTCAAAAAAGAGCGGAACAATGTTTTATACGTTGTTGTTATTATACATAAGTTCAATTTAAAATTCATTAGAAAATTGCATAAACGCAAAATTTTATGAAATAATATGCTGCATTCAATATACTCGCTTGTTTAACAGTAAATTTATGCTTAAATAATCATTGTTTTTTTGTTTCTATTAAATAAACATACTGAGCTCATATGTACAAAATTATTTGCTATGACATCAGACTCATACTCCAATTCAAGCCGAGTGTTTTGATACCCTTTTATTTTGTTTTTGAAAGTTGTTGTTTGTTACTGCTTGTTGTTTATGTTGACTTCGATTGTCCATTTGAATATTTAATGCGTATTTTGTTACTATAGTTTCCACGAAAAGCATTATGTGTAATGTTTTAGATATTCAGATGAAAACATATACTATACCTACATATAGACAAAAAAAAAATAACGAAAAATTCTTACTTATGTATGTATGTATGTATGTTCATTGCAAAACTGCTTCATTAAAGTGTTTTAACAAGTTTTTCAATTTACGTGTTATGTTGTCTTTCCATGAAAATTAATGCATTAGATTAGTGGTTTGCCTTCACAAGGTCGTGCTCGAATAGACAACGAACTGGTAACGCAGCAGAATTTTATACACACAACATACAAACATACCTACATGAGCATGCATAACGCTATATGTACAATTGATAGATACATACATATATACAGTAAAACACAGGGTGTGAGAGAGAGATAGAGGTGGTATATTTTTATTATTATTATCTATTATGATTGCGGGTGCAATAAAATTTGTATGGATTTTATTAACTCTAAAATTTTTATAATTGTCTGTAAGTGTGTAATGTAAATGACCATCTAAATTCATACAAACAAACAAACAATGTTGTAAAAAAGTGCTGCGATTAATGTTTGCTTTTGTTCCTTTTAGTGGTTTTTCTCCGCATGATAAAGACCCACCGATAATGTATTTTGGAATCGGTTTTTGGACAACAGTTTTATTCTCTAATGAGCAAAATTATTCAAACAAACATTGAGGCTAAGGGACCGTACCGAAACTACGTAACCCACTTTTTAGCTGTTTTTACCCCTCCCCTTCCTCCCTTCAGTGATAAACTGCAGTAGCCCCCCTCCCTCACCATTTTCACGTAGTATTCAATTTTTTCCCCCAAAGAAATTTAAAAATAAAATTGAAAAAAAGTGTTATACCTACCTATGGTTATTTATATTGTTTTTATAATGTATAATGATTTTCAAAAGCTGCAAATGTTGGTAATAAAACGCATAGAAAATTTTCCAAAAACGGTTACGTGAGAAAATTTTGACCCCCTGGACCCCCCTCCGTGATAAACTGTAGTATTATTTTAAATGGCCTCCCCCCCCACCCAAAATAGTCACGTAGTTTGGGTACGTTCCCTAACTTATTGTACGATCGAACATACATATGTATGTACATGCATATATTATGATCCGGCTTCGGTTTTTGGCCAAACCTTTCTCATCCGTTTCGTTATTTGGATTAAATGTCGTTTTTCTGTCGATTATTATTATTTGATTACAGCTTCTGGCAGATTTATATAATTTTTTTTTTTTAATTTTAGCTCAATTAAAATTCGGCAAATTTTTGTAATGGATAATTTGTTGACTTACTATTGTTGTTATAAATAGTGTTGTAATAGGAAGACTAGTTGGCACTGCTGACATATCTAAGGGTAGCAACCATCTGCTCGTGCTGACGCCAAAACCCTTAAACCGGAATTAATTGAGATCGCCTACGGCAGATGATTCTCTTTGGCATGCTGTCGCTTGTTTAAAACAATGTAAAAAGGAAGAAGAAAAGACCGTACATATAAGAAAGAAATGCAGCTGTTGTTTAATACTATTACCAGCTATTGTTGTTGTTGGCAGTTTCCAAAAACTTTTATAAAAATTTCATATGTCGTATATTTACTGTAATGCTGGCTGACAGCTGAAAAGTACGAGCTGTTCTTCTCTAGACTCGTTACAAAATTCGGTTGATAAAAGTTGCGATTGTTTTCATTCTTAGTAAAGTATGTATGTATGTACCTACATATATCTCTGTATAAAAGAAACATCTGCGGCAAATGTATTTTTTTTTTATTATTCTATTTTCTTTATAAAAACAACAACAATTTAAAGAACGACAACGTGGGCAGTCTAGTCTGTTTAGGAAAAATTAACACTATCGTTTTGTGGACCACCAAAAATAACAACAACAATAATAAGAAAAAAAAAGAAGACACTTGATATTTACCAGTCAATCGTACCTACATACATAAATATGTACATATTGGACTTTCCCAAATTGCAATTTTATGCATTTAATGAATCGCGCGTTATTGGTCTGCATCGGAAAATATCAAAGGAATAACAAAACAAATTTTGATTACTAGCACACTCATTTCTTTCTTCTTTCTTTGAAATTTATCTATTCCAATGTGCATACATACTTACATATGTGTGTGAGTATGCACATATGGTCATGGGTGTTTACGCAGGGTGGAGCAAATCCATCCTCTTCTTTTGTTTTTTTTAATTAATTTTATGTTTTCGGCCAACAGTTAAAAACTGTTCTGCCCTGAACTGCTCTCCCTTAAAAACTAAAACACACACATAGTATATATATATGTATGTATATGTATGAATGTATATGTACACATTCTTAGGAAAAATGAAAAAATAATCCTGCGTACGCCAAAAACATTAAATATTTAAAAACACTTAGGGCGCTTTTGAACTTAGAATGGTTGGTGTCTGCTTTAAATTAATATGTTATTATCTCAAATACATAAATTGTATTCTACTATAGATACTTATGCATGTTTACATTTGTTTGTTCTTTCTTCTTGTGCCATAACTAAAGTGCCATTTAATTATAATTTCATTTCTCTCTTTGTTTTTTTCTGCTTTTTACATTATAATAATAGTAACAAAAAGGAAAAAAAATAATAATGGCAAAGAAAAGAAAGTAGCAACTACAACAACAAACTTGCAGATTATTATGAGCTGCACAATCAGCTCAGCAAGTAGATAGATTTTTGCACCTGTACTTAAAAATGAAAACCACGAAAGTAGTAAGGTGTAACAACAATTTTAATCAATAAAGGATTTTAGTGTAAATGTGTGCCAAAAGAATAAGAAAAATGTCATGCAGTTAAAATTTTATGAAAAAAGGGCTCAAAATACACCCTTACCCTTAAAATGGATTTTGTATCAGGGTTGGATTCTTCAATGTAAAATGGAAAATATTTATTTTATTAAATACGGTATAAAGAGGTTTAGAGTATAATTTTACGAAAAAATGAAATTCAAAATTTCAAAAATTTGCTGTGTTTGTAATTTATAGAGAAAATTAANAAATGAAATTCAAAATTTCAAAAATTTGCTGTTTTTGTAATTTATAGAGAAAATTACAAAAATTTATACAGATCTATACATACATAAATCAAAATTACTATTTAAGTGTCTATTTTTTCAATAGATGAACAATGAATCCAATAAAAATTAAAAAAAAAAAAACTAGTTAAATATTGAAACCAAATGTTATAACAATTAAATGAACATTTGAATTGTGTCNAAATATTGAAACCAAATGTTATAACAATTAAACGAACATTTGAATTGTGTGTTTTTTTGATGTCGGTAAAAACGAGAATATTCAGTTACGTTTTAGGCCGAATAACCAAATGGGAATTTAAAATTTCGCCATATTCAAATTCGAATCATATTTACTTAAACAAAACATTTCTTTGGGTTAAAAATACAACCCAAAATCCAATAGGAATTTAAAAAATATAAAAACAAAACAAACATCCGAAATGAATATCAAATCAAATTGATATTTTGGCCGAATATTAAATATTCGGTTTTATAAAATAATCGTGAACAAGAGTTAGCGTACAGATCACTTTTGCGTTGTTATTGTTTTTGTTATAATATTACTTGTAATTTACTGGATATTTTAGAGCGAAATCAAATTGGATTTGGATTTGTATATACATATGTACATATGTATGTATGTATTTATACGTAAATAGAATTTGCAATTGGAATATAAATTACATGCATACAATTGTACATTGTAAATAAATAAAAAGTTCAAAACAAAACCAATAAGTGTCATTTGTTAGTGTAAATCAAATATACATATGTAAATACGTGTATGATACGTATGTAGATACATAGCTATTACATTAGCAAGGACGAAAAACAGTAGTAAAGTAGAAAACGGTATATTCTTTCAAAAAGTGTTTTCCAGATTTCAATTAATTCTTTTGCGCAATAACAAATACAATAACAACAACGACAACAATAATAAATCTAGTGAATATATGAAATAAACCATCTAAAAGAGGGATGGAATGGACATAATGTGAATGAACGAGCAATGAGACAGACATTCTCTGACGTTGTTTTTCCAGCATGTATGAAAGCGTATACGTGCTTGTTATCCTGTGCTGCTGCGCATTGTCCTTGTTTATCAACAATATTCTATTTGTTGTTGTTGTTGTTGTTGTTGTTATTGTTGTGGAAAACGCATTCACACATACACACACATTATAATACATACATATGTATGTATATTATTTTAAAACATAGAAAGAAAAAAAAAAGCTGTCGCGGTTTATAGTAAAGCAGATGCAATGCAGACTTTTGTAGTTTCTTACGGCGCACACTAGCAAAAATAACTTTTTGGAACGAATTTTGTTGTTACTGTTTTTTTTCTTGTTGTTGTTGTTTTTGTATCAAGCACGTACATAGCACCTTTTCAATTTAAAGCATGAATTTATCTTTGAACTCTTGGTAACTTACTGTTGTTGTGTCCCTATGCATATGCATGTCCTGTCTATCCTACATACATACATACATACACACTCATATAGAATTAGAATCGTATCTCTAGTGAATGTCTAGCAGATACTATCGACATCGTAGCTATCTACTATACGCAGCGTTTTTGAACAACGTCGTCAGGACAATGACTGTTTTTAACGATGTCTTACCCATACTCACATACATCCTTGATATGCGTTCGTCGTGTGCGTTATGTTACTTTGAATCGCGTCATTGTCTTTATTCTTCAGTAGATAACTAATATAAAAATAATCAAAATATAACAAAAAATTAAAACAAGAAAGTTGGTTTTAAATAAAGTTTTAAAAAAAGAAGTTAGTTTCGTCATTTATATAAATTTGCATATTTACATATATGTACATGTAAATCTACATACATTTGTATCTGCATGTATGTATGTATGTATATAATAATAATTTTGCGCCATTTGCAACATTTAAATATTATATTTAGGTATGTATTTTTCATACCTACTATAAACAATTTTCCAGGTGCTGCGGAAAACTCTCTGTAAGCACGTGCACATACATATATATGTACGTATGAATTTTCCTTTTACCTAGTTCCCTTTCTCTTTTTTCCTTTGCCTTTGAATTTACTGCCAACATCAGGCCTTCTTTAAATTTATGTTTGCCTTTGCCATTGCATTCAATTCAGTCTCATTCACCCTGTGTTTTATATATTTTTATGCTTCCTTTTTTTATTATTTTGTACTTAGGGGATTGGTATAAATTACATACGTACATAATACTGCTCATTGAGTACTTTTTCGTTGAAAAAATCCTTGCTAACAAATACATATCCTTGCTGGCTAACGGGTCTCGTCTCGTCTCGTACAAACATACATACATTCATACATATTAAATTACGTGGCTGCTTTTCAGGGTTTTTATCCTCTCTATTTTACGTATAAATTATTGGCTTTGGAAGAAATGAAAATTCTTGAGCTTACAAGATAAAGTTTGTGTAAGGAAAAAACTTGAAGTTTGTCCGTTTGCAGGAACGAAAGCAGCAAAAACTTTTCATCAACGCACAAAAATTTCTTTATAAAAATATTTTTTTTCATTATTCCCTTCTTTGTGTTTGTATGTATGTATGTAATTAATGTTAATTAAGCAAAAAAAAAATTCTTTTTGTACGGCATTTGTGTCTAGTTTAAATATTTATGATATCTCACAGGATTAGGGCTACAAACAACAATATAACAATAACAATAATAAAATATTATTAATTTAGTGTTAAAGTTTTTACGCATCATAAATAATTTTAGGGTTTTCTCATATCCCCATTACGGATACACATACATACATATGTATGTATGTACATATGTAGTTTATGTTTAGAAAATTTCGACTTATTTTTTGCTTTTGTTAAAAATGTTTTGAATTTAGTTTGTCAAAAAGATAAGTATGTAAGTAAAATGAAGCAAGCTTGCTATCTAATTTTATTCCCAAATATGTACATACATAAGTTTCCTCCCCCAAGGAAGCAACTGACAAGAGTGTTGCTGCCAGATAAGATTGCTTCTGGCTGCTTTGCGGCATGAGGCACAAAATGTTTTGTTTGTCCAACTATATTTATTTGAGTATAAACAAAAACACAAAAAACCATAAAATAATAATAAAATATGAAAACAAACTTATGAGTACATTTTGCGTCTTTATCGGATAACTTGAAACGCTTTTCTTTGTCAACTTTGAAACTACATTTTAAACTAAAGTACTTAATTCGTTTTGATAGACTCTATATAAAAAATAACACCATTTTAAACTAGTTCATTTTATCAATAAAAAAAAATTCATTGAAATAATGTAAAAAAATTCGATTGGGAATTTATAAGACATTATTAATATCTTCCTCAAATTTGATGAAATTTTTAAATAGTTAATCAAAATTTTCATTGAAATCATTTATAAAGTATAAAGTTTTGTTCGTTTTAGCCAAATCATTGAACTAAGTACACATTCGTCCAAAATTTTTTATATAGATTCAGCTACAGCTGTTATTAACGCAATATCGTATTCTTTATTTTAATATTAAAGTTGAAAGTTCTGTAGCTATAAATATAAAAAAAAAACATAAGNCTACAGCTGTTATTAACCCAATATCGTATTCTTTATTTTAATATTAAAGTTGAAAGTTCTGTAGCTATAAATATAAAAAAAAGCATAAACTTTTCCATTTGATAACATTTTTTGGAGGAACTTAGGCTTCCGTTTCGGATACTAGAAATTATGTAAACAAAAAATTTGATAGAATTTTTAAGGTTTCATTCATTTCCTTCCACATTTACTGTATTTGTTTCTTTATATGTATGTAACTGGTTTGACAATGACAACATAAAGAATGAACGAAAGTAAGCAATTTAATTGATGTCCTTATTTGGTGGTGGTAGACAAAACTTCTTCACAGGCAGGTAGCAAGCATCAAAGCCGAAAAAAAATATTTTACTTGGCACGCGAACGAGTTAATATGTTTTTTAATGGAAAATTTATGTTAATGGTTAATTTTGCGTTCGTTTTTATTAACTCAAATCTGTCTTGATATTTTTTTGGTAGGTTGATATTGTTTTTTTTCTCGTCCTGGTTTTCCNAATCTGTCTTGATATTTTTTTGGTAGGTTGATGTTGTTTTTTTCTCGTCCTGGTTTTCTCAAGTATCTGTCTATTTGTTTAAATCATTCGTTAACAAAAACAAAAACAGAAAAATCATTAAAGCAGCAGTTTGTAATAAGTAGACACTTTAAAAGAGATTAAGCCTTTTGAAGTGAGCGTACAATAATTAATCAATATAATTTTACAACAAAGCATAGCATACTTAGTGTATCTATCTAATTGGTGACGAATTGTTACCAAGGTATTGTACAAATTTCTCTCATTTGTATTCAAATAAGACATTTTAGGTCACAAGAGAATTATGAAAACAATTATTTTTTTTAAGTTCAAAGAAGCATGTCAAATATAAATTTTGGTATATATTTTCACATCGCAAGCTAAAAGTGATAAGGTGAAAAACGTATACGTAACATTAAAATGCACCGGAAGGGGTTAAGTTTCAGCAACGGTTCGTTGCTTTATACCCTCTTGGTGTATAAATATATATATTTTTTGTAGTAGTAGATATTATCAAAAATTGGCTGCTACCTTTTTTTTGTTGAATAATTATTTCGAGCGTGTCCTTAAATAAATAAATTAATATTGGCAGCAAACATGGCCATGTATGCCCATATTTTCGTTTATTTATTTAGTAAATCAACTAAAATTTTTGCTACATATGTATATATTTTTACTTAAGAATTAAAAAAGAGAAGACAAACAAAAATTTTCAAGGTTAGAATTAATATATACAGTTAGTAACAAAATAGGACCAATAAATTTTACAAAAATTCCCTTGGTGGGAAGGAAAGATATTTAAATTTTATTATTTTTTATTATTCCGCTTCTCTTCCTAATTTTATGTGACCAGCTGTTTTATGAGCACTGAACCATTAAAAATGCCCTGACACGTGTTTTTTTTTCTTTTTTAAAGAAGGAAATGTTTCTTATTATTTTTTGCATTTTAATTATTTGGTAGCTACTGATAAGGTTCAACGATTTGCAGTTTTTTTTTAATTCCAAACGGACGAATTAGACAAACATATATGCATGCAAATATTGTTATTTACTGTACATTGACAGTGTAAGCTCTCAAAAAACAACATTATTTAAAATCAAAAAATATTAGAGAATATGTTTGTCTTTTTAATTTGTCAATAAATTCCAGGCATCATCTTCCGCTGTGGGTTTTTGTGTATTTTTCGATAAAGTCGTTGCGCTTTTAACATCAAGATCTTCAAAAGCAGTATTCAATTTTTTTGATGTATTTTCCAATTTCATATTACTAGCACCACGCGCAGGTGCATTTTGATAAGATATTATGTTTGTTGGTTCATCAAATGGCTGTGTGGCAGAGGTGGTGTCGAAGCCCGACCATTCATCCTGATCATTGTTGTGAGCATTCAGTGTATCATGATATGACGATGAAGCATGCATATGTTGTTTTGTAGACGCATCACTACCCCAAGCCCAGTCATTATTTTCGTTAGAAGACATTTGAGCTCCGATCGAATGCGAACGTTGGTAACTACTATTTCCCTGATTATAATTGTCACCACTACCTCCAGAATAAGTGTTTCCGGCCAGGCTGTTCCAACCTCGTTTACTAATATCCGTTACCTAATTGATTGATTTACAATATTGCATAGTATTAACCTTCTTTTCCAAAATACAAAATTTCAATTGATTTTAAATTGATCACGACAACATATAAACATACACTCATAAAACTATGGTTAACAAACCTTGCTAGCAACTTCGGTGACTTGGTTTTGAACGGTATCTAGCAAACCACCCTCTTTTATCTAAATAAAATGGCAACAGATAATTAAATAAAAATAAATAAAACATGTAACCAAAATAATTCAAATAATAAACATTTTTAACTTAAATCAATTAAAATAATTAAATTTAAAATTATGATCAAATCTGTGATTAATTTTTTTAAGGAATGTTCACATATAGTAGACGTCGAATTTAATGATAACATCCTATAAATTAAAAATTTAAGCAATCCACTTTGGAAAACGATTTCAAGTTAAAACATTCATAATCTCAATCATATCACAAAATATTTAAATCATCGGAGGTATTTATTTTTTTTAAAGTTTACCCTTTATAGTTTTATAAATCATAGACGAACATAATGAACTAACTCAATTGTGCGAGTGAAATTTATTTTAACTAGCAGTAATATTTAAGAGTAAGTAAATAAAATTTAAGCAATCTATTCCTTATGAGAAAAGCTTGGGAGGGCTATTTTAAAGTTGAATTCTTTAAAAATTAACCCAATAGGGCAGCCAAAAAAAAAAACAAATTGGTCAAAGTAATATTTGATATGTTTTGNCCTTATGAGAAAAGCTTGGGAGGGCTATTTTATAGTTGAATTCTTTAAAAATTAACCGAATAGGACAGCCAAAAAAAGACCAAATTGGTCAAAGTAATATTTGGTATGTTTTACCAAATATAAAGAGATTTATGAATGAAATTTAAATTACAAGTTGAAAATTCAATAAAAAAATCTCAAAGCAACTTTGACTCTACTTATGAAAATTACTAAGAAGGCAAATATTTTTAATTTGAGGCTACAAAAAACACTGAAAAACTAAAGAATGTGTGCTCGCATATCTATCTCTTTTGCTCGTTAGACTCACTGGGCTTTTACTAACATCTTTATTTTCCACTATTAAATATATTTTAGTCACATAGCTAGAGATTTTAACACAATTAATAAAAAAATTTAACTTCTAAATGTGTTTGTTATATCAGACTTCCATGCAAAATTTTGATAATTTTAAATTCATGAAATTTGACGTTAAATTGTAAGAAAAAGGTATACAGTTTAAAAAGAAAAGTTTCACATAAAATCAACAAAAAAAATTATAAAATAATCAAACATAAATTTTCTAAAATAAGAATGCATATGTAGGTACTTCTTATTTTATAATTGCAAGAAAAAATTGTATAAATAAAGTCCGTCAAGTTTCTAATAAATATCCATCCATCTTGCTTTTTTACAAAGTATGTATGTACTTATAAATTTCATGTTATGAATTTGAAAAGCAAAATATGGAGAACAACATTAATTACAACCAATGTTGAAAATTTTCCCCCATGTTAGGTACATATATACATAATTATTTACATTATACATAGAGTAGCCTACCCATCATGAGTACTTACTTTTGTAGAGGCAATATTTACAGTTGTGACGGCTTTTTCCTTGGCAACACCAGCAAACTTAGAAGCTCCATTAGATAATAAACTCCAGCCCTATAACGAAAAATATATATATAGATGAGGATGAGAAAAAATATAATAAATGTATTACAGAAGCCAAAGAAGACAGTGTAGAATCTATGATTTCCTGTCCCTGTGTTTTTGGCGGGGGATCTCGTGTGAATCCAAATCCGGCATATTTACCACCTTGGCTAGGCGGTATATGTCTAAAAAAAAAAAGAAAAAAAGGGGAAAAAAAATTTATAAATAAAAATACCCCATATGTGAGCAGGCAAAATTTTATGTTTTTGAATTGGAACTTACTCTGGACGCATTGAATTTTCCGCTTGGCGACGATTAAAGAAATCCTGCTTTTGGTCTTTAAATTCTTGTGTGTTAATTGTTTTCAAACTGGCATCAAAACTACCTGACCCATTTTGATAGCCACCCAAATAATCAGCTCCCACGGCATTTCTGCTATTAGAGTTGCTGTTATTGTTAACATTACTACTATTGAGATTGAGACGTTGTTTGGCTTCGTTTAAATCCCAATTTTTCCCCTGTGCTTGTGTGGATATTTTATCACGATAAAGTGCCGCTGCTGTTGTATTATACTTTTGAGCAATTGGAGCACGTTCATTCCAATCAGGTTGATCCTCAAAAAATTCACGTGCATTTTGATTGCCACCTACGCGCATTTTCTCAAGTTCAATATCTTTCCACTTATCCATGGTCACTGAGCGCACAAATGATAAATGCACGCCTAGACCACGATGTTTGCCGGAGCATTCCAAGCATATCCAAATTCCATATGTAACTGATACCCATTGTGGGTTATGTGTTCCACATTCAAAGCATTTCTTATTATAACAACAAAAACAATTAGCATACAATGCAGATCTACATATGTACATCCATACACCTATGTTTGTATGTGTTAAGCTTACCGAATTCTCGTTCAAGGGCTTGAGATCTTGCAGTGCTCTACGAGTACGCGGACTAGCCATATTGTTGATTTTGTTAAGTTGGAATGTAATTAAGTTCGTAATTAAAAGCAATTTTTTTTTAGGAATTTTTTTTTTACATAAAATGCTACCACTGTTAACAGGTTGATTGAGAGCACTTTTCTTACAATTCGCACATAGCAGTAACCCTAATTATGCTGCTAATGTTTCAATTTTCATCAAATGATAAATATCATTGCAAAAAAATCTACTGAAAATAATAAGTATACAGATATGTATCTACATACGTAATTTACTATTAAACAAAACCTAATCTTTGTGACGTGTGCATAGAAATTCTAACTCAAACTACTATCAAATCTGTCATGCCAACTTGTTAAACAGCTGTTTTCATATTTTTGACACATACAATACTCTTATTCGCAAAGTAGTGCATAAAAATTATAGGTAGTTGCCTAAAATAAAACATATTCTCTTCAAATTTATATATCATTCATAAATACTCATAATAATTAATTTTATTGTTTACCCAATTTGATGTTGAAGGCCAAATTATACATATGTGGAACGTAAGTTAATAATGCAGTGCCGATATAACAGATTTCCCAGTATTTTNATTTTGCTGTCAAGTAAAAGTACTATGTAACAGTGCTGCCGTTTTAGTTATTTCTAACCAAACGTGGTTATTTTTTTTCTCAGTGGTTAGATGGTAAGTAAATATATTCTCATTTTGGTTATTTTTTTCGTATATTAAGAAAAAATTTAATAAAAATTTATTTTTGTTACAAATGTGTTTATATAAACTTATACATATATTATGTACAAAGAATTANAGGTATGAATGTAGGGTTGGTTGAAAAATCTTAATTGATTTGCATTGGCTGCGTATCCGCATTGAAAATTTCATCGTCTGTATTATTTGTAGTCTCTTCATCGTTACTGCCTTCCTTGTCGCTGGCTTTGAGCTGATCCAGCTGCTCTTGCAACTCACAAATTTTCTCCTTTTTACTATTAAGAAGCACACAAAATTTTTTCATCATTGTTTGCTTCATTTCCTCTTGAGCCTGCACACAACACTCAATCGCTTTAGTCATGTC